>BLKR01014789.1:0-251979 GCA_011170035.1 Teleogryllus occipitalis | reverse complement strand
GACTGAAATACAGTGGAAGGGAAATTTAAATCGACCCTCTGTACATCCCATTACGGACAAGCTGCCTTACTTAGACTACATACATATTAAACTCAGAATCTCATTATCAGTTTATTATTCCATGACTTCGCAGGCATCAGTGGATTTGACACTACACAGTGCCCAGTATTACTTACAGTAACAGAATGTAGAGGAAAGCCAACCGCAGGACTAAAGGATGGCAGCCGGGCGGCGGGGCGGGCGGTGTCAGGGCGCAGCCCCTTGGGAAAAGCAAAATAAAATGTGCACGGAATAGAATTATTCAGAGGAACAAACGACTTTTTGACAAAGGTCTGAAAAACATGGGGTCCAAAACTTCAGAACACTGTAACTCTCCTCTTCTCCACGTTAAAGTAGTTTTTGGTATTGAAACTAAACTGAATATATTTAAATATGCTGAAAATGCAATTGGTTTCAAGAAAATTAAGTACATACAATGTACACAATATGTACTTAAACACACGTACGCATTATGGCATGCATTTCATTAATTCCTACAATGGCTAGAAAAACCATTATAAAACTTGCCATGCTCAGAGAAAAACAATACCAATACTTGAAACAGTAAACATGAATAAAACATAAGTGTTGGAGTGGAAATAAATCAATACAAATTCATCTAAAATTATGGAGATTTACATTAAAAACGTGTACAATGACAGTAAGAATTTAATTTCTCCCCTGAGCAATGAAGCAAACATTATTACATTCAACATGCCAAATAGCACTATTACGTATACAAATGAAGTTGGGTTCAAGCAAACATAAAAGAAAACTATTGTACATTATTCAAATCCCTAAAATTAAAAGGCTACATCTTGAGAAGCTAAAGAGAATGGCCCAAATCTAATATTCAAATAAATTCAAGATTAAGAGGTCATCAAGAGTAATTATTTGAGCAAAATATTCCTGCTAAAAATTGATGTCATTCACATAAAAAAATATACAATGTAAGTATGTAGATTTTCTACTGCAATTCTAGAAATTGTTCAATTGAGTTGAAACTGCGCACTTCTTAAGTTAATTTTAGTTATAATCACCAATAAATTTAAGAATTCATTTACCTTTATTTTGCAGAAAAACAATTTAAAATTCATTTCTGTGTGGCAACCTCAACGAAATAGAAATAAATAACTAGTAATACCTGCATGTTAAATGTATACAAATAATTCATTTTGGATTTATTCGAATTCAAAGATAAACATTATATAGGTAGGATTTCGATGTTAACATTATGTCACTTTTCATTCCAAAAAATTGTTTTACATTGTGAAAGTGCAAATCAGTATGTTTAGAGACTAAGTTATGTTTAAAATTGCATTTAATATTTCCATTCAGAATTAATTTTCTTTTTATACTGCCAAAGAAGGAAAACCGTTAAGTCATTTTTCTGAAAAATTTTAAGTTGTAGCACTAGTATCTTACACCAGTAGTCAGTCGGTAAAATCGGAGACCATAAGCCTTTGTTACATTGTTCCGTAGTATGCTGATAAAAATGTTCTCATATTTATCACCACTCTGATTTTTTTATTGATTAGCGATTCCGGGCGAGTCAATTGCAAAGGTCATTATTCCCGTAAGTGTAGTGCGTGTTTTCATCGCGGGAAGTGGCGGTGACCTTCCCTCGCTGAGATCCGGCGCCTGGGGATCCGGCGTTGGGGATTTCCCCAACCAGTTATCTCCCACCAGCGGAGCATTGCCCTAGCCGGGTCAAGCTCTAAGCTCCCGACCAATCACCTGGCATGTGTTGCAGTGCAGTGCATGTAAGTGTAAGTGTGTGTAAGGGGTGATGATAGGATAAGGGAAAGAAAAGATCACGCCGGTCCATGTTCCGTTTGTTAGAGTACTTCTCCGGCATTCGCCTCGTATTGATCGCAAAAACCACGGAAAACTACCGATCAGGGCAGTCGGCCACTAGAGTACGCCTCCAGACAGCAACGGAACTCGACCTAGATATCTAGCTAGAGTAAAAAAATCATGCACTTTTCTTTCGCAACCGAGTACTAGAGTGTAGAATTTCGTACAAAAACGAGCTTTAAAGAAAACTAAGATTTTTTTCTAGGAAGTATGTTACTAATTAATATTCAGTCTTGAAACGCTTATGGGTATTAACATGCCTTGTTATATTATGAGTGTTATTACTGCCAAGATTTAAAGGTAAAAATCGAGGCGGAGTGTAGCGGAGCCGAGATTTTTAATTTGGACGAGGCAGTAATAACACTAACTTTTCGTGGAATGTTCAGCATTTTATCGTCACCATAAAATCTCACGAATTAGGCGAAAATTTACATTACTGCGATATTAAACACATGAATTCTGCTGCTGAGGCACGTTACTACGATATTGTGGGGTGTTACTTGCGATACATCTATATAAATAATATTCGTATACCGTGGTTCGAGAAAGATGAATACAAATAATTCTCCTGAACCTAAAGATTACCCAAAGAAAGGACGTTCGGCTAGGAAATTGGCGCGTTGGTTTCCACAGGCAATACCTTCCCATTGTCAGTAAATATGATTACCGGAGGAGTTTCATTTAGTGGAATGTGAGGAAAATGAAATTAATTTACCCAATAATTTTTCTAATTGTACTAGTAATATTACAATTTAAAATAATTATCCTCCAAACCAATGTGAATTACTTCTGAATTATTTGAATGTGATTTGTTTGGTACATCGCCATGTTTCTTTTTTTTTCTTAACAATCACTTGACTTGCGATGAATCGATAGTTATTTACATAGCTAAGGATGTTAAATTTCTTAACATACGGGTAGGTACAAGCGCACTCCACAAGCCGGCAGGGTTGCATGTTAACAGATGTTGAAGATGCATGTGACCGAAATACCTATTTTTCAGCCGGAAAGTCGATCTTCGAGCTGAAGCAAAGGCAGGGTTTGAAGTACTGTTTTCTTTACATCAGTTCCGGGAAATGTCGATCCTACCGTAAATATCAGTTATCAATACGAAGTAAAAATATTTTTTTTCAAAATGGATATTCTGCTGTCGATACTAGGCCTACTAATCAGTTCTCACAAATTTAAATGATAACTGTAGATCATGTATGACATACCTGAAAAAAGATTTGATCATGTGATTTTGTGTTTTAATTACGAATGCTTTTTAAAATATTAAAACTTTCCGACTTGTCCTGCATAATAAGAAAATAGGACGGTATCCAATAATTTAATGAATCCACACATATAAGCTCTAGCTGTAATCTCTAATGAATACAATAAATATGGAGACAATGGCCATATACGCAGTTTCTCCATTCGTTAATTACTAAGTTAATGTTAATCATTGACTTTGTAACACGTGACAATAAACGAGAAAAAAATCTTAATTGATTTTTCATGTGCTCACAAAACGCACTTTTAATGTTATTTCTACGTTTCACCAAGGTAGTTTTTCTTGACGATTATTAAAATAATCCTTAAATTTTGACCGAGCGGTACACGTAGCAATAGACGTTTCGACGACTCGTTAAGAGAGCACCAAACGTGTACACTATTGCGTCGACTTAGTTATTTTATTCCCTTGCTGTTAAAGTAGCGCATGTGTGATATACGCGCACGAGCCTCCTTGAACCCTGAAATACACTCACTTCTTTACTAACATTAGTTGAATTATAACGAGCATTGTTAACAAAATTTGATAACTAGAAAAGTTCGCTCCCGTACAATAGAAACTACAGTAAACCCTTATTTACACAAATTCCAAGGGAGCGAAATAATTGGAGTCCGTGATATAAAAATTCGTGTTATCCGAGTATTATAAATGTCAGCATTACCGGAATCCCTTGCCGGGACCGAAGTTTTGTTCGTGTTACGCCGAAATTCGTGTTAAGCGAGTTCGTGCTAACGAGGGTTTACTGAATTTTGCATCGAAAAACTAGTTACAAATCTGATATTTGAATCCCGTCATCAAAAATAAGCAACACCCACTACTCTCGCATTTAACAAAATGAGGGCTCAAGAAAACGCAGTCGAAAATTACTGAAGGCTTCAAATATTGTTTATAATTGTTTCTTTTCATAGCGTATTAAATTAAAATTCAGCGGTAGATAAATAAGAAAAATATATCAACGATATTAATAAAGAAAGAAAACCACATAATGGGTGGGCTGGACGGAGTCCAGCTCGCGAGAGGCCTACGCTTCCTACAACTGGCCGCACGAATGAGGGAGATAATTAATTAACAAGGGACATAATTTTGATGCTTAACTTTTGAGTACTGGTTTAAAAAAACATGAGTCCGGAACAGGCAATTTAAAAAAAAAAAAAAAAAAAGACGAAGCTCAGTTCGTAACCAGATGCAGAATGTCGAAAGCGATGTCCCTGAAGATTTTAGAAGAAATAGAACCGCGTCTGGAATACTCTTCAAATAGCAATAAGCCTCTAACGCCCACGCAGTAATACTTGATAGCTTTAAGCTTTTGTGCTACAGGGCATTTTCATCTTGTGGTCGGCAATTCAAATGGAATTTTGACACTCGTAGGAATCTCCATTTATGTTGCACATACCCAAGCGGCAGTGTTTGAACTTGTGATGCGCTAGTCAAGGACTACGCAATCCTCAACCACACATGTGGCACTTCTCAGATATATTTTGATTCTCATTCCCCGTTGTCCTGTATTGAGTTGAATCAAACACTTTACTGAATACGATACGTATATAAATGTGTGCTAAATGTTGGGGATAAATCTGGAAATAAAAAATTCCAGTACTCAAATCAAATTCCCGGTTTTTCCAGGCTTTTTAAAATTTCCGGTTTTTAAGGATTCCAGGTTCGCTCACCACTTACCACAGATTCCATTCAGTACACGTTTCGTGTACTGATATTTGGCAGGAAAACTGATGATATCGAACAACTAAATGTTATGTATTCCGTATGTAGATATCCTGAAATTTAATTCAGTTCAATGACAAACTTTCCCGTATTATTACATTTGACCTCGATGCTTTTATATACTAGTAGGTACTATGGAACCATAGTGTTAATTCAGATCTCTTAATTTTACGCTCTACAATATTTTTGTATTGTTAATTAATTTTGAGGTATTTCTTCACTAAGAGTGCGACGATGCAACTTTACAACATAAATGAGAAACATCAGTGCATTTTCTCTAGAAATGAATGCTTTTAAATGTCTTGCAGATATTCTGATTTTGCGTTGCTAAGCCCATTATTGGTCAAGTTAACATGCAAAATGGTTAATTTTGACTATGAAAGTGGATTTTAGAAAATAGTGGATACTAGTCATAGTATTATGTTTGAAGCGATCTGACAAAGATTTGTCCACAATAGCGGAAATATTAGCAATACATTTCTGTAATATGTATGATTTTACTCAACCGTTACAAACAATATGAAAATGTTTCAAGCACTGCTAATTTCGGTCAGCCCGTCCGTCCGTCCGTCTAGTTCACACTAGCGCCTAAATCGTTCATAGAATTTCCCCCAATATGAATATTCTCCAAAGCTTCTGGCCAAACACGAGGGTCTATGAATTTGAACCGGATCTTTTAAATTACAGAGACGGGGGAGAACATTTTTTTCAATCACATTTTGGTGCGAATTTCAAATTTTTAAACTGGTGTAATGTGCTTTATTTTTTTTCACTATCGTCCACATTGACAAGATTGCCCTAGAAGGTGAGTTTTGGAAATCTACGGCGTTTTATTATCTTTCATATGAGTATCGCGATAATCGATTTGGTTTGGGGGCACTTTTCACCTCCGAATGTTCCAAATATCAGGTTTTGCTCAAGATCATTGTCATTCAGCATTGTGCATTTGACAGTCTTTAAACATTTTATTATACTACGAGACCATATTGTGTCGAAACGAGGATGGATAGCTGATAATCGCGATTATCTTCGCTTAAACGGCCAATCTCGGGCGTTTAACTCCATGTGAGTTTAACTTCCAGTAATCGCGTTTAAATCACGTGGTGAAACTCGCGAGAACTTTAAACGCGATTAAACTTCTAGATAAAGGAAGTTAAACACAATCGAAGGTGGTGAAACCGGCCCTTAAATAGTGACTACTGACGTACGATAACCAAGATGCGATTATCCAATGAGGAGCTTCAATACCAAACAATCAAGTCGTAACGAAGTTCCTGATTCTATAACCCTGTCCAGCTGATCGTACGTCAAATGTCACTCAATTTAAATCCAAGTTCAGCCGTTGTCTTTTGAGGTACGTTTCCGTATTTACATTTTTTTAAATCTTTATTTTTACTTTTTATTGATGTAGAACACGAATTTTCTTGATGAAGCATTTTGGAATGTGATGTGCAGCATTAGTTCATTTGAATGAGAGTTTTTTGGTTTATAATATCGAGTTTGAGTAATGTCAAGTTGCATCTCATCTGATTATATTTTGAGTTATGTCATGTTGATCGCATTATAGCATTTCTCTGAAAATGCCATGCTTCAGACTTTTTGCTACCATTTAGTTTACTGATAACATAATTCAATAAATTGGACGTTACAACAATTACAATTGGTTCTTGATATTCAAAGTTTACCTACTTTGCAATGGAATTGATAAGTAGCTAATAAAATTGTGACTGGATTAATTTTTACGGACTTCGTTTCGGAGGACGACAATTAGTTAACAAAAGTACTGTTCTCATTGGTCAAAAAAAGTGTTTAATTGTGCGCTAAAAAACAGACTTGCAACAAAGTAGATTGTTACATCGTTAACGGCGTTAATTATTGGTATTGACGTTCCTGATTGGAAGACCGCGTCCAAGCTGGTCGAACGCCAGAGATGCGATTATATCAGAGAATAGGTGTCAGAGAGCTACAATTATATCGGAGAATAGGTGTTCTTCGAGTAACAGCGTTTTAAACACTTCCGAGATTCCTCAATATTCCATTTAAATGCTCATATATTTACTAGCAACATACAATTTCGAAAAAAGTAGTTCCACCAGTGACTTATTTCTTATAAAGAGTATTAAGATTCCACAACATTTTAATGCAGAAATATTGCTCACAGATGCAATAACAACTGATACTATCGAAGAGTAAAGTATAAGAGAGAGTACAATGGCGAATTTGAAGATTATTGTTCCAGAGAAAATGGGTTAACTTTCTATCAGGCTTAGTAATAAAACAATGAGACCCTGTGCCACACATTACATGGTTTCAGTATTGTCTTACGCGAAAAATAGTTTACGTCGATTTTTGATGTTTTTAAAGAAATTCCACGTACGCAAAAGATATCACACTGGTGTGAAATCCCAAATTGATTTCCCAAAATGACAAGGTGAAGCACTGGTAATTTCTAAAGTAAATGTAACGGTCTTTAATCTCTAAAGAACCTCATACCCAGAGAATGCCATATTATAACTTAAAACAGTAAAATGAATTTTTATGTGAAGTAAAACACAAAATTAAAATAATTTAAAGGTTGGTATTTCCTAGTTGCGCCAAATGGTATGCTCTTTATCTGTTTATTTTACAACTTTCCTTTTTTCAATCTCTCGCTTTTTAAAATTAGTTATTATTATTATTATTATTATTATTATTATTATTATTATTATTATTATTATTATTATTATTATTAAACTATTAATAGTTAAATTATTGGGAAGTGATTCTGAAACTCAAGAAAGCGCGCGCAAACGATTTTCTCTCCCACGCGTCACACAGTTTTTGACTAAATAAATAATAAATAAATAAATAATTTTGAATCTGCAGGTAATGGCTATAATGCTAATGACTATGAAGACGGATATCAGACTGAAAAAAATGTAACGATTTTGAAGTTTTATCATTTTCTTTTTCAGCATTCATATTAAGAAAATGCCATATTTGCATAAACTTTTTTCAAAAATAATATCTTATAATCAACCTAATCCCTATCAACATCGCAGAACTCTTAACAAAAAAGTGAACGTGATAGAATTGAGTGATTTTTAAAATCATTTAAGACAACCATATTTATAATGTGCATCTAATTATGAAACGTTTTGAAGAATTAAAGTTAAATTGAAATAACCGCCAACAATGAAATAAAGTTGTTTTTTTGTTGCACCTGTAGACACAAAAATTAGTTATACCATGTTCTTAAACATCAGTCTATATATCCATATATGTAGTTATATCACGTTCTTTAAACAACGATATACCCCAGTCAAATTTGAAAAAATCGAATGAAAAGATCCCCAAGTTTTGAAACTTGCCATGATTGTTCGTTGGTACCTAGCGCACATTATACAAAAATCCTGAAGTGTGGGTGGTGAGCTGGGGTAAGGGAGCCATTTAAAGGAATTTTTTCACCTCTCTTCCGCTGGCACTACCAAAATCGGTTACCACAAAACCACATATACCACCATTTAGAACTATTTAATTAAATAGTAATGTAATTATATAGTTGGTTTAGGTTATTTCTTTCTAATGATAAATTGATGGAATTATTTATGAAGGATTCGTTTTTGAGTAGATTTAATAATAGGTGGTTGTTGTAATTAAGTAATATTGTTATTAATATGGGAATTAAAGTTATGAAAATTAATATGGTTTTAGTAGGTAATTGAAATATTTCATTGGATGCTAGTCTTGTAATATAAATAAATAATACTAATATTCCCCCTAGGAAAATTATGAATAGAATATTAATTACGCAAAACTTTTTTTTTTTTCTCTTCAAACTTTTGCGTAATGAATGGCGAGCTAGCGGATGATTCCGCTGGATCAACCACAATTAGTTACCACAAAAACAAATACGCCAACTTGTAGAGCGATTTAATTGCTAATTACGAAAAAATAATTTAATTGCTCTTCAAACTTCCGAGTAAATAATTATAAACTAGCACTTCCAGTTTCCGCTGGCACTACCACAAAACCATATATGCCAACTTGTAGAGCGATTTAATTGCTAATTAATTACGCAAAAATTTATTTATTTTCTCTTCAAATTTTTGCGTAATGAATGGTGAGCTAGCGGAAGATTCCGCTGGATCTACCACAATTAGTTACCACAAAACCAAATATGCCATCTTATAGAGCGATTTAATTGTTAATTACACAAAAATTAAATTAATTGCTCTTCAAACTTTCGAGTAATTAATTGTGAACTGCCGGGCGCGCCTGCAGCAGCCGGCCGGCTGGTCGACCTGCTGGCCGCGTGACGTCACGGGTAAGGGTAGCCAGCGAACGCGACAGACCACCGCACAGTGGTGCATTTTGGCGATTTCCTGGCCAAAACCTCTGAGAGCTATAGTAAGTTTTCTACGAAGACCAAATTTATTTTGAATTATCTTTATAATGTAAGGGAGCTGGTAACATAATACCAGAATAATGCACTTCTTAAATCTGTGAAATATAAATATATATTTTTCTATATAAAATTGGTTAAATTTTATCAATTCACAAAATTGATTTTAGAAAACCGTAGGGATTACTTACATATTAATTGATAACATTTGGCATAAAGAAGAATGGTATTAATGCCATCTCATGCCCTCTGCCAGAGAAAATTCATATGCAGTGTCCGAAGAACCGGAAAGGAAGATCACATTTTTCACTAGGGTACATTTCTCCCTACGGTGATATTAGTGCCTCAGACAAATGAGACAAAGCATATTTGTTCAAGAATGTTATCTTTCTTTTGGGAACATCCCTCAAGCTGGAAATGAAAGGAACAGAAGATCTCAACAGGCGATTAAACATCTCCTGGATTGGGTGCAGTTTTGAACATGTTCGCGAGAATCCTTCTCCATACCGTCTTATATCTTTGTGAATAGATTCTATGCATGTATTACCATGAATATTTCAAAACATATTTCTTGTCGATATCCAGTGCGTACTAAAAAGGAAAAAAAAAGCTAATGGCGTATATACTGGATATTGCCAATAATTTTTTTCTAAATCTCTTAATTATACCCTCATCTATCCCAGTTATTTCTGAGGAATATTTAGATTTCTCAAAAAAGCATCATGCTCAATTACTGTCGTTGCTATTACCATAATCTTGTCTGGAAAGCTCTACATTCAGACCATTTTTCTTTGAATTGCATTTGAATAAGTTTCTTGACCATATTCAAACTGTAGTTGCAGTATTATTTCATAAAAAATAATATAATACTAATTTTATAGCAATAAAAATCTAGTATGAATAATTGTTGGTATGTAACTTCGGAGTTAAGTAAACAAATATTACTTTACGATCAATTGTATTTTTGATTTATTTTTTAAAAATGGTATGGTGAGTTCTTTGATATCACGTACGTATTTGACCTTTCATCGAGCGCACACTCTTTCTTAAGACGAGCTTTGATGACACATATTATGTAAATATTACTTTATGTACAATTGTAATGAAATAAAATGTGCGTAATCCAGTCCAGAAGATGTAATATGTACATAAATATTATGTTCATTTGATATTAGTGAATAGTCATAATCTGTTACAAAAATTAAAAATATTAATTTTTTGTTTATAATATTGAGTAAATTTGTTATTTCAGTAAAAGGGATCAAAATTTTCTGCTAGAAGCAGCATTGTAAAAGCAGTTCCCGTTCTAAGGACGGATCTCGACGACTCATATTCGGCGGTCACGCGTGCTCGACGAAAAGTTAATTCTTTATATTAACTAATGGGGCAAGTTGGGGCATGATTTTATAACTGGATTCGAAAGAGGATAGATTCAGCTAGTAAATGAAATTAGAAACATCTCGGAATTCCGCGAAATTGGTAACTTTCAGCCTACGTGAACTTATGAGTAATTAAAATTATTGTATTAATTTCATGCATTTTAATATTTCATCCCACGTCAGTATTATGCATTAATGCATTATAAAACAAACATGAAAATACTCTACAAACCTTCAGGAAGAGAATCGATACTGCCAGTTTTCTCTGCACAAATTTGTATGGCCACCGCTTACAAATGAAGACGGTCTCTCTATGTTACTCTCGCACTGCAGGTCTACCGAACGCCGCGAAGGGTAAGTTCGGGTGACTACTGGTGCCAGGAGAATTGACTCAGGGACACGAAGGGTGCAGAAACAGATGCCCCCAAGTATACAGTGTGTCGTAGTATTTGCAAAAGTTCAGTAAACGCGATTTCATTTTTGAGGTTTTGGCCAGGATTTCGGGAAAATGCACCACCGTGCACCGGCGCGGCCGCCCGCTCGGCTGACAAATTTAAATGAAATACACGAACAGGGCGGGTGCTCACTTCGATATTGAAAACATTTTTCCATTACTATTTGACTCCTGTTCTCAAATGATGACTGATTTTTGTACGTCATCACATATGTTTGTTGACCTCAAGACATTGTTGACAAGAAATATCTATATTCATAATCCTTTAAAATATTAAATTTCAAACAATCTGCCATCCCCTTTTCCAAATAGTCTTCCTTATTTCTTAAATATATGTAATGACAGTGTTGTCGAAATATTTGTTTTTTGAAATCACTGTAGTTTTAACTAATTGGAGTTGATGTACGTAATCCACAAAATAGAAATCTGGTTTGAGCCCTGATAAGGTCAATTAGGCATTGGTGAATCATTGACAATATTGTAGTCTTAACAAATAAACCAATTTTTTCAAAGAACTAGAAGACTTAAAATCTTCACTGCTGTGAATCTAGTAAAATATCAAGATGAGTAAAGTAAAAATATAACCAAAAATATACATAAAAATGAAAGCCAAATATTAAATTACGTATTAAATATGTTGGCCTTTTTTTAGAGAGCGGTAAGTAGAAATACAAAAAATATGTAATTACATTAAAATACGGTCTCTAGTGATGAGGACCTACAAAAATCAGTCAACATTTGAGAACAGGAGTCAAATAGTAATGGAACAAATGTTCCAAAGAGAATGTTTACTCTCCATAATATTTAAATATCGACACATGTCCAAAGAAGCGTCGATCGCATTAGCGATTTAAAACTAGCAGATGCTACAAAAAATTTCAAAAATTCAAACCTTGATTTATAAATAATATCACATAGGCAATATTTTGCGATATAGCCCGACACAATTAGAACAACACAGTTTCAACAAAAACTTGTAACTCGATATCACAGTTGTTTAACGTACTACGATTGAATCAATTCTTTTCCAATATACCGTACACGCTTATGGTCATTCAGCGATCATCTGCAGTGTACTTGGAGGACCTTCATGAACATAACAAAATATTGGTATCATTTTCAATACTGAAGTCAGCTCTCCGCCAGTTCGTGTATTTCATTTAAATTTGTCAGTCAGCCGGGCGAGTGGCGGCGGCCTGGCGCGCTCGCTGGATACCCCTCATCCGTGACGTCACACGGCCACCCGGTCGGCCGACCGGCTGCGGCCGTTCACAATTAATTACTCGAAAGTTTGAAGAGTAATTAAATTAATTTTTGCGTAATTAATTAGCAATTAAATCGCTCTACGAGATGGCATATTTGGTTTTGTGGTAACTAATTGTGGTAGCTCCAGCGGAATCTTCCGCTAGTTCACCATTCATTACGCAAAAATTTGAAGAGCAAAAAAATTAATTTTTGCGTAATTAATTAGCAATTAAATCGCTCTACAAGTTGGCATATATGGTTTTGTGGTAACCGTTTGTGGTAGTGCCAGCGGAAACTGGAAGTGCTAGTTTATAATTATTTACTCGGAAGTTTGAAGAGCAATTAAATTATTTTTTTCGTAATTAATTAGCGATTAAATCGCTCTACAAGTTGGCGTATTTGGTTTTGTGGTCACTAATTGTGGTTGATCCAGCGGAATCTTCTGCTAGCTCACCATTCATTACGCAAAAGTTTGAAGAGCAAAAAAAATAATTTTTGCGTAATTAATTAGCAAGTAAATAGTTCTAAATGGTGGTATATGTGGTTTTGTGGTAACCGATTTTCGTAGTGCCAGCGGAAGAGTGGTAATTTTTTCTTTGTTTTCCATATATTTCCATAACTATAAATCCTACGAAAAATTATGCTCTTTACAAAATTGAAGTAGACACAAGTTGCAACAAAAAAAGTCAATTTAAGATTTTACTGTAAAATTAACCCTTTTGAAGTTATAGGCTTGGAAAAGTTTTGTTATAATCTTTATTCTATATCATTTTTAAATAAAAGTAATAAATTGCACACAAATATTATTTGGTAGTTATATATTGTCTAATCATCCCTAGCTTCGATGACTGAATGGCAATGTCATCTCGTGCAATCTGGAGATCCAGGGGCTGTCACATGCTTCCTGATGCTCAGTAAGGTTTTTTTTTTTTCTTCTGTACAACAGCTTTGCCCATTTGAACCAAGTGATTTTCGAGGGTCTGGGTTGTTTCCTGGCCATGAAAGTGTAAATGATCTATTACAAAGCCACATTTCAACCTAGACATATATTTACGTTATGAAAAGAACGATGTACACAATGACAACGATGTAAACGATGACACGTTTTATCAATTTTCGTGCATTAATAGCTTTTACTACATCATACTTATTGTATTTACTCTAAGCTATGGAGCAGAATTATCTTGAAAAATGTACTGAGCAGGCCCATTTAATTGTTTAGCAAATGTGGGCAACAATCGTAAATACAAAATGTCCTTATAAATTTCAGAGTTCACAGTACCATTCACAAAATAAAAAACAACTCCATAATCTGGTTTAGAGAAAGTTTATGTTTCCTCACTACGTAATCAGGATTATATTCGTAAGTGGTAATGAATTAAAGAAAGTTTAATTTTGTTTAATTATAAAAGTATTAATAGGGTCAATTTGAAGCGCTCTATGGATTTATTTATTAGATATGAGTCAATACGCTTCTAGTACTTTTCTTAGAAAAATGTATTTTGTATAATTTGAATTTTCTTGAAGTTAGAAGGTCCGTTTTGCACGTCACTCGTGATTTATTATTAATTTTTAATCTGCCGCTCCGTGAAATCAAGGCCTTATTAGCCACATGCTCTCTGAATACTGCAGATTGCTTCCGGCTTGCGACGTCTGCACTCCACAACTTGGCTTTTGCTTAAAACCACAGGGTACTCTTTGAGTAAATCATCAATGTCTACATCACTTTGTGACTTCATTTCTACACACAAACCATCCTTTAATTACAATGATTACAGCGCAGAGAGAATACACAGCGTCTTGTGACGGAAAGACTCGGAACTCCAATGTCCAAAAAGCATTCAACAATTCTTATATAAAATCTTATGGAGGACGTATTTGCTCAACTCTGCTCATTTGACAAGAGCAATTACTGTGAGGAGAAAGTTACACTTTATTCATAAGAATCTGAATAATTACTTACAATGAGCGAAATGTTGAAAGTTTGCTCTTGAGTATTTACTTGGAGTAGTAACTCGTTTTTATTAACACCACCCCCTATCTCTCCATCGGTTTCTAGGTCTTCCCACATCTCATTTTCCGCTTGGAACGTAAGACAGTTCCTTTTCGAAATCTGCTATCTTCCATCATATCAACGTGTCTGACTATTCTGTACTGTTCTATCTTAGAGCAAAGGGAAAATGTTTAATTCATTTCAGAAGTCTATATTTTTTTGCTTATCTTCTCTCCTGCACCCTCTCTTCTCAGAAACTGCAATTCAGCAACCTCAAGCTGACACCAATCTCTATTCTTAATGGTCCACGACTCACTTCCATTTGTGCAGGTGGAAACTGACATACTATAAAATTTGCGGATTGTGTCTCTAACTTTGTTCTAAATGTTTTATCATTTACACCACATATCCGTTGAAATTTGTGAATTTTTTCTTTAAGATATTTATATATAACGTGGCATCGTAACATAGACACCTGTTCCATTATGTTGTTTTCTAGTAGAATTTTTCTTCTAATTGGGTCCTTTCCACTGAATGCCATTATTTTCGTCTTAGACGTGGAGATTTTAAAATTATTTCCTTTCCCATTCTGATGTAGAAGATCAATGAATTTTTGAAAGTCATCCTGTTTCTTCAATTATGATGTATGCCAGTATGTCAAGTATATTTCAGTCAAAATTAACCTCTTTGCTTAAAGAATTTATATCACTATGGGCGTCGTTCATGTACTGGGAGGATACGTCGAAACTTCGAAAATAAGCTGT
The DNA here is from genome assembly GCA_011170035.1 of Teleogryllus occipitalis. Taxonomy (NCBI): domain Eukaryota; kingdom Metazoa; phylum Arthropoda; class Insecta; order Orthoptera; family Gryllidae; genus Teleogryllus; species Teleogryllus occipitalis. The sequence continues at coordinate 236,869 of BLKR01014789.1, read as the reverse complement.
TAAGACAATTTTAAGCATATTTTATCTAATAAACGCCTTGGTTACTCTGAATGTCTGAGCCGCAATAAGCACTTAGAAGTTGGTTTGAAAAAATAATTCGTATGCACAAATTTGCGTTGCAAAAACATATAACATTCCACAAACTTGTAGATTATTACTTACAAAAGAAATTAATATATTTGCTCAGAATGAAAAATTAACACAAATAAAAAAAATCACCCAATTTACACAATTTGACCCTTTTATTTCTGGGTTAATCTTTCTTTGGGAACAAATATATTTGTTCTGGGTTGAATATCAGTCCACCTTGCTCCTAACAAAAGTGAATTATCATGTTTCTTCTTCTATTTATGTTACACCTGTTTGTTTTTTTTTTTCACACATCACCATCAGGATGATTTAGAAGATATGGAAATCATACTGTTGATCCATCTCTTCTTCAGTCTGCCTGGGTCGCGTTTTCCTGTAGGTTTTCAATCTCTTGCAATCTTGATAAGTCTTGTGCTGTCTGACCTGGTAACATGCGCATTCCATTCTCTTCTTCTTGTTCTTATAAATTTTACAATCTTCGGTTATGTCGCATTCATTTCTTATACCTTGGTTTTTCAATCTATCCCATCTTGTAACACTCAATATTGATCTTAACGTTCTCATCTCTGATGTTCTAAGTAGAGTCTTAGGTCTTCTATTATCGGCCCTTGTTTCTGCTCCATATGATATTATTGGTCTTACCATAGTTTTAAAAATTTTTACTTTGCTTTCTACATTAAGAAATTTGTTTCTGCACGCCACATCTTTCAAATACTCTGATATTCTTGCTCCTTTCATTACTTGCTGTTTGACTTCATTATACATATTCCGGGAGATTGGAATTTCAACTCCTAAGTAAATGAATTTCATTACTTGCTCTATTATTTTATTCATCATCAGTTTACACCGTATGTGCTTGTGAATACCATTGATTTTGTTTTGTCAGTTGAGATGGCCATGTTGAAAGATTCTGGAATTTTCGAAAAATTTTTGAAAGAGTCTTTACCAAGTTGTCTTCAGAATTTGCCTATAATACTGCATCATCCACATAACGCAATATAGATATTCTCTGTCTACCCATTCTATATCCTGATATTTCTTTTAAACTGTCAATAAGCAAGTCGATAATTAAATTAAAAAGTATAGGGCTTCGAGAATTCCCTTGCCTAATGCCAGATGCACATGTAATTTCATGTTACCATATTTCTAATTTGCACTTTTGTGACAGTGTTTGTATTCATATCATGTATTATTTTTATTAATACCTTTGGTATATTCTTCTCTCTCAGGATTGTTATTATATCTTGTAGTCTTACACGATTGAATGCCTTCTTTAGATCTACAATACATACAATGGCTGGATTGTTAAATTCAATCTGTTAAAATCATCTGTGTGTGTTAAAATAAAAATGTTATGTTAGCATGATTTTCAATCATACCTTGAGAAACAGTACTGACAATAGAATTACACTCGGCTGTTATTGTGAACTCTGATATAGTGAACTTCAGTCACTGGTCCCGTTTCACTTACATTACAACTACGCATAAGAACACACTGTTACAGTGAACACGAAGCTCGACTATAGTGAACATAAGAAATACAACGAACTGGAAATTAATTCCCTCCTGAAAAAGAATATACTGTCTCAGTAACACAAATTCCAATACTAGTCATTTTGAAAAAAATTGTCGTCGGTCAAAGGCCGTAACAGAAGTAGTCTTCCCTGAGCTGAAGGTAGGGGACCGGGAATGGGCAAATTACTGTGATGACCTTATGCCACTCAGTTTCACTGCGGAAGGAAAGGCCGCGTCCTGCGTGGGCTACAATTGGCGGCGGCGACGTTCGATTGCTCGGTTCAATTTCAAGCTTGGTGTTACTCCGCGGGACGAAGTGCGTTGAGTTCTACGTAAGGAACAAGAAGCATGCGAGTAGAGTAGGGGACAAGAAGCATGCGAGTAGAGTAGGCGACAAGAAGCACGCGAGGCTGTGGCGAGTGCAGGTATCCGCCGTGCCGCGCGGAAAAGCGATCAGTTTCATTAGCCGCTTGCGACTACCGAAAGCATCTCGTATTTTATTTATTACGTGAGTAAAAGGGCCTTCGGAACCTGGGACAGTATTCCAACAGTGCAAAAGGCATTGACAGGCATTCAAGACTGCATTGCGGTACTTAGACACAGAGCACAATGCAGAATCAATTGTGGAGAGAGCACGAACGTTGGAGAAGGATCTAGAGACACCACTAATGGAAAAGTACGAAGCAAGCAACAGAAAAGATATTGATTTTAAGGACAAATAAAGATATTGAAATTTTCAGTTTGTGCTGTCAATGTATTTTGTTGTATTTCTATATTAATAAAATCAATCGTTATGAAGAAATTCCGTTTAATTGTTACATTATCGAATATAGTGAACCAAAAATCACTGTAACCGGAGTCGGACTATTTGTACCGAATACCTCCTAGGCCGAGAGCCAGTACATCCGTTTGCAATGAATTTTGTAGCATTTTTTTTATCAAGTATTCCTCAGAATGTACGGCGAGTTACGTTACTTCTATATCACCTGATTGCTCAAAAAGGTTACACAGTATAAATTTAATTGAAAAAAGGTACTTTTTAACATATTACTTCGTCAATGACTAATCAATCCTATTGCCCGAGGGACTTTCAATATAAGCCTATACTAAATTAAACTTATTTTATCATAATTATAAACTTATCAAAAAATTAGGCTGGTGAAGGCATTTTTTCCTTACCGTCTTGAAGGAAGATTTTTTCATGTAAAGTATAGGGGGGAGGGTACTTCACCGTGGTCGATTGATTGAGCATACTACCTGAAGTAAGCAATTATCTTTGAAAATATGAATGCATGTTTTCAGAGAGAGAAAAAATTAAAATGAAGCTGTAACTGTGAATGGATTTGTGTAGCTAGTATTGTATTGTATTTTGTCGATGTGTTTTTAATGTTTAATGTATATGGTAAAACATTTTAGAAATCTTCCGCCGGGTGCCAAACGCTAAGCTTGCGTGTATTTATTTATTTATTTATTTATTTTACGTCAAGAAACAGTTAAAACTGTGTATGACGAGTTGCATTAACATTTAAAAACTTGTTAAACGCTATTGGTCCATTGTCCTGTTGAAGCGTTGCAAGAACGTTCTTTCAATTTAACGGTTCGAAGTACTCTTTGTTTTATAGATTGAAAATCAGGTCTGTAAACTGTTAACCATTTGTTAACCTAGATCAGCTATATTCTGCCTCGTTACTATGAAAAGGTTATTTTCCTATTAATGTCCAGGCGGTGTGAACAGCAGACCCATGGGTAATATTTCTCAATTGCTCCACTGTGCGCGAGCTAAGTGCTTAAAGCTATGGCAAACTTCCCAGCATTAGTTTTTTTTATTTATTTGTCTCTGTGTTGGTGACTATTTTATATTGTATTTTAATACTTGCTAATAATATTCAAAAGAAATATTTTTATCTCTTTCTGAAAAATTTCTCCCATTATTCTTTTTTCTTTTATCCATTGCGAATGCAACAAAATTACAAAGTCGCGTAACTAACCCACGCAGCATATACTCAGAACCGAAGACAACACGGACGAGAGCGTTTGAAGTAAGTAATCAAAGTCCATCGTGTGGAAGGCGTGCGAGGCTTTGGCCTTCGTCCAAGAACTTCTGAAAACTACAGTCCATTTCATGTATTTCCTTTTGAAGAACAAACAAATGGATATAATAAACGATCTCTTGGATCTAAGGAAACAAATAGAAAATGTCACCCTTGCAACAACCTATTCTTTAAAGATCTGTTTGCTAACGACGGAACAATATGTTACAGGACACTTTTAGTTCCATTACACATAAATTCTGGGTACTTGGTAATTTAATACTAAATGTCGTTATGTACATACTTTTCATTGGAAATTACTCTAAAAGTGTGAAAATCCGTATTTTCAATAAATATTAACATTCTTTATCTTCTGCCTTCAGGGATTATAGGGCAGTGCCTGTTCAAGCCTCTCAGTCCATCTTCTTAGGCGACCAGGATCTCTTCTTCCTCGTGGCCTATATTTCATTACTTCTCTAGGGAATCTTCCATCAGTCACTCTTCTATGTGTTCTTTCCATTTCGTTTTATTTTCTTCTATACAAGTGGTTAGTGGGAAGATATTGAGTTTACTTCGTATGTCAGTATTTCTTATTCTAACGAGCCTAGTGCAGCCTTTAACAGATCTCAGGAAGCTCATTTCAGGTGCCTGAACTCTTGGCATATCTTTATTACGAGTAACCCATGATTCTGAGCCATAGAGAAGTGTTGGTACTGCCATTATTTTTATAGAACTTTATTTGAGTTCTTTTAATATTCTTTAAATATCCTTTTCTTTTAATATTTTTTTTAATCATTGGAAAAATTGAAAAGCTTTTTTCTAATTGTCGTACAATAAGGTAACGTCAGTCGAGCAATGCGTGAAATATACGTGCAATATATTGTCAACATTCTCGGAGATTCCTTTCCCTGATGTGCCGTTGGGCGTATTTTTTTACATGTTTTTATGTTGTTTTGTGGCCGGAGAGGTTTGTTCGTTTTTTCTTCTATGTGTTGTCACGTGATGTTTAACTATTACGAGTTATTGTGGAACTGTTTTTGGAGGTACAGTAACGATAGTCATCGAACGTCACTTACAAAAAATTAGAATTGCGAAGCACGTAAAACTTCCCAAACCCATAAGGGAAAGGAAGGTAAGAGTACGCAGGGATTTTTTTCTGTTGGCAGCAGTGGAACTAGGAGAGAGAGAGAGAAAAAGAGAGAGAGAAAAAGAAAGAGCGAGAGAGAAAGAAAGAGCGAGAGAGAAAGAAAGAGCGAGAGAGAAAGAAAGAGCGAGAGAGAAAGAAAGAGCGAGAGAGAAAGAACGAGCGAGAGAGAAAGAACGAGCGAGAGAGAAAGAAAGAAAGAGAGAGAAAGAAAGAAAGAAAGAGAGAGAGAGAAAGAAAGAAAGAGAGAGAGAGAAAGAAAGAGAGAGAGAGAAAGAAAGAAAGAGAGAAAGAAAGAAAGAGAAAGAAAGAAAGAGAAAGAGAGAAAGAAAGAAAGAGAAAGAGAGAAAGAAAGAAAGAGAAAGAGAGAAAGAAAGAAAGAGAAAGAGAGAAAGAAAGAGAGAGAAAGAAAGAGAGAGAAAGAAAGAGAGAGAAAGAAAGAGAGAGAAAGAAAGAGAGAGAAAGAAAGAGAGAGAAAGAAAGGGAGAGAAAGAAAGGGAGAGAAAGAAAGGGAGAGAAAGAAAGGGAGAGAAAGAAAGGGAGAGAAAGAAAGGGAGAGAAAGAAAGAGAGAGTGATCAGATCAACACGTGCAGTCACCTCTATAGCGCCCGGCCTTACTATTTTCATCCTTGCTTTCCTTTATTTGCCAGGTAAGATATGATTTTGTTATGTTGGCGTGTAACTTCTGTGATTTCACCTATTTTTTTATAAATACAGTAATGCTAGACTCCCGAGTAAATGTTGTTAAGGTCATTCCCTTCCGAACGACATGGTCGCGTTAAGACTACGTGAAATTTGTACTGCTATGAACGAGCGTTTAAGAGAAATACATCTGCGCCTATGAGTACACATCTGATGTGGGTGCTCTTGCACACTCCGTAATTTGAAGAAGACATTTGAATTCAGAGTTGCGATCGCAGAAAAAGCTTTCAGAGTTACAGGTATTGAGCCACACAACCTTGACGTTATCAGTGAGGATTGCTATTCTCCTTTACTAGTAACTTTGAAACTCTTGGATAACGATTTCACAGTGGCAGTTCAAAGTGAAAATGCAGTCTCACTTTCCTCTTCTCAGAAGTTGGTAGCCAAAATACCTTACTGGAATGATGGAACATTACGTACGCACCTTTCCGACTCTTTGCCCGTTGCATGTGGAGTTCCTCAAGGATCGATTTTAGGCCCTATTCTGTTCCTACTTTACGTAAACGATATGCCCTCGACGATTCGAAACGGAAGAACGGTTCTCTTTGCGGATGATACGAACATCCTTTGCAATAAAGAAACCGTAAATAGTACAATATCAGATGTTTCAAATTGGTTCCGAAATAACAAATTAATAGTAAACGAAAAGAAAACGGTTTTAATGCAGTTTTCCATTTCAAATAAACAATTCTGTGCTCCATTGAAAATGAACAGTGTACCATTGACTCATGTTAATGCAACAAAATTTTTAGGTCTCTCAATTCAGTCAAACCTTAAATGGAACGTCCATTTAAATGAATTGAACACAAAATTAAGTTCATTATGCTACGCGTTCAGAATTCTTGCAAATTCAGTCAGCCTTCATACTGCTCGTTGTGTATACTTCGCGAATGTTCATTCCCGCCTGAGATATGGCATAATATTCTGGGGAAATACATCTTATAGCTCCCAGACTTTTAGATTACAAAAACGAATTGTACGAATAATAACCAAATCCCACCCACGTGATTCATGTAAGCCTCTCTTCATTAATCTAGGAATTCTACCATTACCGTGTCTTTTTATTTACGAATCAGTGGTTTTTGTAAAAAATGACTTGCTTAAGGGCGGGAATATATTTTCAGAAAATGCCGAAGTCTATTACTATAACACTCGACGTAGAAATCATATTCATCAGGTGACAGTATCAACAGCTCATTACAAAAAATTCACATACAATACATGTACATTATTTTACAACACTTTGCCAGATGACATTAAACGATTAAATTCAATAGAAAAGTTTAAATCCCAAGTGAAATCGTTTCTGCTGCATAACTGTTTCTATACAATTAGAGACTATACTGAGCATCACAAGAAAAGTAACATTAATTTTAACAATGATACATAATGCATTAATTACCATTTGGACTGTATAAATGAGTATAAACAACCTGTAACAACTATTGTAACACAGCTTCCGGGTCAATGACCCCCATCTCGATCAGGTTTTTCGTCCAGTTTCCCTGATCCATTGAGCAAATGCTGAGATGGCCCCTTGTTTTGCTTCTGGACATAAATGTAACTTCATTTTCTGTGCACGTCTTCTAGAATTCAGTGGGAAATACAATTATTCAAATTATCGTTTCCACGTTGTCGCGGCAGGAAGTAATAAGAGCCAAAATTTATTGCTTATTTATCCTTGAAAATAGATTTTATTACATGGGAGTTTTTTTGTTTTTTTTCTCCCTTTCAAAATTCAAAATTTATTGCTTATTTATCCTTGAAAATCGATTTTATTACATGGGAGTTTTTTTGTTTTTTTTCTCCCTTTCAAAATTCAAAATTTATTGCTTATTTATCCTTGAAAATCGATTTTATTACATGGGAGTTTTTTTGTTTTTTTTTTCTCCCTTTCAAAATTCAAAACTTAAGTAGTATATGATTTAGTGTAGGGATCACAGAATTTTGAAAATGTGCACACAATACACTTTTCCCCATAGCCCGTCATACGCAGTTTTTAACTGTTTTTTGACGTAAATAAATAAATAAATAAATAAATAAATCGTGTGTCTTCCTTGACACGAAAAACAAGGAGCTACAAGTAAAATAATTAAAAAAATCGGAGGTCACGTCTTTAGTCTCAGTTCAAAAATTTGTTAAAGAAAGAAACGGAAAAGCGAGAGATAGAGGAACGAAAGGTCAACCGAGCTCTTCAGAAAATTATACGTGACAAAATTTAAAGAATGAAACGGAAAAACCTTGAAAGCAAAAACAAAACTGTGAATACTGAAAACCCGATTCTCTCAACAAGTTCCGCAAACCATGACGATAATACACCCAAGCCTGCGAACAATAATTTAAGGAAGTTTGAATCCAGGTGGAATATGTTAGGGGTTGGTTGCATGTTTCCGTTTCGAAGGCACTGGAACTTTCGTATGTGACTACTGCTAAATTTACCGTAACGTACCACCACGTAATGTAAATGTAGGTATTTCGCCGTTTTTATTCCATTTTGTAATTGAAGTTTTTATGAAGGTACGATTTTCATGTTTTGTACCCAAGTTCATAAACTAAGTTTCAGCAAATTTTCAAGGTTCTGGCTTTTCAACCTCCATTTTTATAATGAAAAATCCACTAGGTGCGTAGTCTTACCTTCCTTTCCCTTACATTTCAAAGAATTGTATTCCGCGTCCGAAATACTCCGCGAAATCCTTAAGCTCGCGGCCACTAGGCCGTGAGGTTATGGTAAATAAACTGTTTGGAATTTCCAAAGGAAGAAGCTTTCGAAAAAAGGTAAAGTTCATTCATCGAAAAAATTAAGGCATTTCAATAATTTTTTTAAATCTTATTTTAAGATTTATGAGATTAAAAATGTTTAATCTTATTGTAACTGCCATGCGGAACGTGCGTTTGCACAGGCTATTGTGCATATCTATGTATTACAAATTTAGTTTAGTGTTGTATTGATCTTTTGTTGCTCAAAATCCCTGAAGATTGGGAAAAATTTATATCCCGAAACGTTGTGCAGCTATGGTTAACGAAAATTAAAAACATTATACAATGTGTTTTTCTTCAAAATTGTGTTTATAAACTGGTGTCTATCGGTGTACTCTGCCCAAACCCGTGTAAACATAATCTTAACAACTTCGCATCGCCATTCGTCCCGTCTACTTCTGAGTCCCCCGAAAGTACAGGTGATATTTCAGCTGGTTATTTTCACAACATTCATTGTATTAGATTTGAAAAATTACTTACAGAATAATTATCTTACATGGTAAGGATAATTCTTAGTTAGTGTTAATACCACACTTTTTCATAATCTGTTTACCATCGAAATTTTTCCAAATATAATCTTTGCTGTCCAATTTCTTGTGGCACAACGACCCATTTCTTTTGAATATCTTCAAGTTTCGGAAAGGAAAATAAAGTTACTTCATAAGATTTACATGTGTGGCTACGACTATCATATTTTTTTTTTTAAAAAATTGTCCAATTTCTACCAACTTTTAAATTTATTTTGCCACTCCGATTTTAACGGACGAGCCACACATACTCAGTGTTAAGAAAGAAACGACATTAGCTAGTCACCGTGATGTTAAATCGTTCGTCATCTTGCTCCAGAAAGATCCACGTCATTCGCAGCGCCGTATGAGAGAATTAGCCTCAAAAACTTTGTTTTAGACTGGGAGTAGTGCCGGCGCTAGGCATGGGTAGACCGGGTGATAAGCCCGGGGACACGCAAGTCAAGGGGCCCGATCATGGGGGAAAAATTGAAAAATAAATTGGAAATCGAGAAAATCGTTATAATTTTAAATCGGATAATTCATAAAATTTTCATTTTTTTACCTTATACAGCTCATTATTGTCATTACTTATAAGGTAGGGCACGATGAAATAAATCAATCGCGCTAACATTAAAATAGATTCTACAGTAATTCATATTATTTCATGTACAAGAAGTAACTTTATTAAACACTAACTAAACACATTTTAGCGTTTTATATTCACCGTCGAAATATTATTTGATTACTAAATACTTTTACTTAAAACTAATATTTAAAATATATTTCAATTTTTTTCTAACTAAAAAGTAATTTTTGTTATTTGTTGAAATAAAATAACTCGTATAGTCGCTAGATACAACTTTCACATTTTTAATTGGGGGGGGGGGGGGGTTCAGCACTGCCCGGGACCCAAAATTGTCTAGTTTGGGCACTGACTGGGAGTTAATACATTCTTTTATGTCGTGGCTTTATATGAAGCAACTGAATAGTGTATTGCTTTATTCAGCTTCTCTTCGAACGCCTGGTAAATGAATATATTGTGGTATTTTCTTTTAGATAATTTCTTTGGGGTCTACTTGGAGCATCAGACGATTGCAATAAGAAAACAACTTGTCTAAACAGAAGTTCACCGAAGCTCTGATCTGCTTCAAAATCATGCTCCACCTTTCCGATATCAATACTACCTGAAGAGCAATATTTTTCAACAATAAGATTCACAAGTTAAGCAGGTACCTCAGAAGTTAAACCCAATAAATAAAATATAATTAACAATTTACACGTAATCATCGTGCTTTACAGCAAAACTACTCGTGAATCATTGGTGGGAGTCAATGAATCTGTCACGTACGAAGCTGCATGGTGGACCGTGAATGTTGAAGTGGGTCCCACCAGATTACTCGGAAATTAACACTGTATGATACAAAGAAAGTCGTCTTTCTAGGACATGTCTTTTACGTAATTGCAAATGCGTAATACCTGGATCTCACATGTACATTGGTGTATTACTCGTTCATTTTACATTTGCAGACGGCAGAAAGAGGAACCACTGTTGTTTTGGAAGTGAGGGCCCGAAGAAAACCGACAATACTCGAATAGTGCCGATATCCATCAGCATCTGACCAACGCTGACTACAGCTGAGACAGTCCGGGAAAAAGTTGTTTTGTTTTTGTCGCTTCTGTCTACTGAAATAGGAAGTTTTGGCGAAGTGTCAAAGCAATCAATAGCAATATCGACCTTCTGCACATGCGCAGTTTGGATTTCGCATCACTTCTGAGCATCTGCGCATGCGCCGAAGATCGAGATAGCAATCGATTGCTGTACTCTATGCCGTGCAAAAACTCCGTAACATTAAATCCATTTCGGTATGCGAGACTGCGTTCTGGCAGTAAATTAATTATAAATAAGTAGTGAACTATTGCCGCAAGGAAAAGAAAAAGCGTTTATAAATACCATTAGAAAGACCTACCAACAGAGCTGCAGTACTATATACGTTGTCATCGACAATACACGCTATTCACAAAAGGCATGGAAAATACTTTTATTTCTCCTTTGCGCATATCTATTACACAATATTTATGTTCTTACCCGCTTCTACTCTACCACAGTCTGCAAAGAGTTGGCCTTTTTCCCACTCACCGCCATCTATATCGTATTTAATCGATCAATATCTACTGTAGACGTGCGATTCTCATTCAGTCGGGCATTAACCTCGTGTAAACAGTCTGCAAATATAAAGTGAACAAATAACACATTTTCTGTTTATTATTTTCAATTCATGATATAATACTCTTTGAGCATCGAAAGACTTGGCGGCTGTTGTTGAAATCGTTTTCTGCAACCAGGTAACATGCTTTGAGAAGTTCCAATGTACAGCATGCAAACACAATTCATGCTAGAATTCTACAGATTCAATAATACATTATAGTGGATGTTTTTATTATTCCCAAAAGCACATGCTGAGTTATCAAAAGATTCTCAACATCGCAATGCGTTTGTAGATTTGAATGGCAACATGACACAACTGAATCCTTTAATTACATTACCACCAAATCACACATTAGTCAGCAATGATGAAAGTAAATGCATCATATGCAATAAATAAATTCGACTATTAGCTTCCTATATGCTCTCTAGTCCCCTATTACTCGTATGTTAAAAATGTACATGGAAATAAGGGTTTGCCGTCCAGGTAATTAAACCATCACTATTAGAAGTCCAGCATGTAACCACCACTGCTAATGTCATCACATTATGAAGGTGTATTATAAAGTTTATTAGTATGTAATTATTATTTACACGAAAAATAAACCATCCGCCTATCATATGCAGCTGCAATGAAACTAATAATATGTCAATGTTGTTTCCTCTACAGGGAACATTTGACTTCAAGTAGTTCTCTTCGTGAAGATGAGGGGGCTTGCGTGTTTCAATACTGTGGAGAATAATCTTTAATGATGAGCCACGAGCCTGTTTAGGCGACTGATGGGGTCCCTCATGCCAGATAGAAACGCGGGCAGGCGGGGTATGAGAATGGTGGACATAATGAATTTCAAAACTGAGTGGCAGGAGAAAAAAAGAGAAAGAGAGAAAGAGAGAAAGAGAGGGAGAGAGAGAGGGAGAGAGAAAGAGAGAGGGAGAGAAAAAGAGAGAGAATGAGAGAGGGAGAGAAAGAGAGAGAGAGAATGAGAGAGAGAATGAGAGAGAGAGGGAGAGAGAAAGAGAGAGAAAGAGAGAGAGAGGGGGAGAGAAAGAGAGAGAGAGAATGAGAGAGGGAGAGAAAGAGAGAGAGAGAGAGAGAGAGAGAAAGAAAGAGAGAGAGAGAGAGAGAGAGAAAAGAAAGACATTGCAATGACTGCCTCAACCCTCTTATATTAAAATTTTAATTATTTTTAATCGTAATAATTTCAAGCACAAATTACACAAAAAACTACTCATTTTTACAAAACATTGCCGGAAATGAGACTCGCAGCAATTTTTACACCATCACTTTTACACACATGGGAAGAAAAAATTCGAAGCAGTCTTTGAGAAACAAAATATTGTAAAAATTTCAAAAATTGCTTATATTTCACACAAAATTATTATTATATTACTAAAAAAAACTATGTTTTCACACATTTGAAAAAGTGTTCATGACCTTATTTCATAATGTCTTTAAAGGATAATTTCATCAAGGGAGGAAAAAAAATTCAATCTTCAATATTGTAGTTGTAGGAAAACAAAAAAAAAAAAAGACTTAAAATTTTGCAATTTTAAAAAACTCCAACATTTGATGAATTTGAGGAAAGTGGGACCTGTTTTAAGCCTTCTTTATGCCAACCAAGGATCGAGTTCATTCAAAAACTTTGGAGCCATTTTCGAGACAATTTAGAATATGATGAAGCTTCATATAAGGTAACCTCAAAAATCAAAATATTGTTTCATACTCACAGGGCTTTGAGTTCATTGAAATTGACCAAGGAACTAAATTTTTGAGGAAATCGCCTCAATGGTTTAGGCGTTAGCTTTGACCATGGAAGGACATGATGTTTTGCCGTCAATCGATTTTTCGGAATCATGGAGACACTAAACATGTATTCCGACTACACTAGTTACAGGAATTGATTTACTATTTACTAACTCCGCTTGTGCCTGTTGGAATCTAGGCTGGGCTGTTCGAAGTACCTGCGATGGTGGGTGAGCCGAACAGCGCAGCGACGAATGACATTGCCGGTCCCTAGCCCCGAAAAGGAGGGTCTTTAGTGTAGCATTGCTTCCACTTACTTGTGCCACACTGCTGTCTACTCGTGTTTTCGACCCTGACACTATTAGGTTTCAAGGGCTAGGAAGTCCTTCATTTTCTAGTCCTCTCTTTCCTCTTACTTTTATCTCCTCACTTCTCTACTCTTCTCTGCTATCCTTCTTAATTTCTCCTTCGCACTTAGGAGAGGAGGAATTCTCTAGCCGTAGAGAATGCAACCTTCCTAGGGCAAGGAAAGTCTGAAGAAAAATTCCCTGGCCCTCCAGGAGTTGAAGCAATGGGCCTGCCCCCCCCCTTGTAAAACCCTGTTATCAGTCATTGCAAAAATTCCTAGTAATTTGCCTCTGAATAAACCTAACAGACAACGACTTAAGCAAAGAAAAAGGAAAATGATTTTTGGAAACCGGAATATTCAAGGTCTAGCCATGAAATGAAAAGAAGTACTTGAAGAGATGCAGAGATTTAAATTTGAAATTATAGTCCTAACAGAAACCAAAAAGGAGGGAAAGGGATATGAAAAATTGGAAAATTATATCCATATTCAGTGGGGTTAATAAGAAGAACAAGCAAAAGCCGGTGTATCAAATCTGATAGATAAGAAACGGTCAAACAGCATTAAAAGCTGGAATCAAAAAAATGATTATGGTGGAATTAAAGTTGAAAGGATACAATGTTGGCGCATATGCTCCGACAGATGATAAAAGGATACAGAAAAAATATAATTTTATCAATAATTGACAGCTGTTTTAGAAGAGACTGGAAATAGAAAAGAAATAATTATATTAGGAGACCCAAACGGTCGAACTGGAATAAATGAAAATAGCAATATAATAGGAAGATAGGGAGAACCAGTAATAAACGATAATGGGCATAGATTGAACGTGATTGACGTGAAGAATATAATCTTCATATTCTAAATGGGTTTTTTAAACATAAAGACATACACAAGTTTACTTGGACGCAAACTACCTGACAGTTGAAGTCAATTATTGATTATGCCATTTGCAAAATCTCCACTAAATTAAAATTTCAAGATGTCAGTTTGTCGAGGAGCAGAATGTGACCCAGATCACCACTTGCTGAAAGTAGTATTGTATTTTCCATTCTCCAATGACAGCTAAGAAATTTCGACAATGGACGAAAATGTGCTACAAATTTATACAAACAATATAATTTAAAAAAATTAGAAAATAATTCCATTAACTTTAGGTTTAAAATACAACTTTCAATAAAATTAAATGAAATTTACATTCTTTCCACTTTGACTATGTATGAAGAAATAAATAAAATCCATGAAGTAGCAAACAAAATCTTAGGAGAAAAGAAAAAGATAGAGGGTGATTTCAATAAGAGCCCCTGGTGGAATGAAGGTATTAAAAAACAAGTAGATATTAAGAACAACCAGGACCACAAATGGCTTTCAACAAAACAACAAGATGATAGAGAACAATACATGAAACTAAACAGAGGTAAAAGGAAGAGGAAAAACTCCTCTTTAAATAGAATCATATTGAATTTTTCGAAAATCTTAGTATTTTTTTGTGTGATTTGGCATCATAATCATGCTTTCGAATTTCATGTGCTTCGTGAACACAATGTGAGAGGTTTTTAGCAGTTATTTCTATTCTTATAAAAGAAAGATTGATGGAAGGTAATAACATTAACTTCCAACTATCAAATTTCTTCTTTACTTCAAGAAATTGTGATTGCTGATTATGGTATGTTTCATTGGTAAAAGTTTGAAATGACTACAGTTCCTGGCTACTGAAATAAAAGCTGGTATGCACCACTGGCGCTTCATTTGAATTGATTGCGTATGGATTATTTTAGCATTATTTCTAATAATTTACATGAAAGAAAAAATAAAAAAATTGAGCATCATTAATTTGTACCAACATTTTAACTTTAACTGCGCTGCTTTGGGGAACAAGGCAGCGACAGAAGTAGGATTTACTTGTATTTCCTGGCGCGCAACCCTGTAGAAGATCTCAGCATGTTCATTTTCTTCGTGCTCTATGACAATTCCGACACTGTCACTCATAATATCTGTCTAGGCTCTAAGCAAAAATAGCTTTGACTGCGCTCTTCTTTAAAAGAAGTAAAAATTCCTTTTGAATATGATGGATGTCTCAATCGGAATGGATTTATCCCCTTGAATAACATGGTCGTTTCAATCGAAAAAATAGCAGAGGTACCGCCGATGTCATCAAAGACGATGTGCGACACTAATCGAAAGTCAAACCTACATGTATTGTAGTAAATGTATGTATTGTAATAAAAAACTAGAATGGCACAAACTTTCTCGTAGCAAATTTTTATAATTTCTTTAGTATGGACTGGCTTCAAGGTCTTGCTCCATTCTCTGACCAACTGCCATGTATCGTCACCGAAAGTACATTTTCTTGACATTTCCTCAACTTTTGGGTTTCTTAATAGTAGAACGAAGTCAAACCTATAATAACCAATGTTATTCTCTTAATTTAGCAACTTGCTTTTCTCTTAATTTAGTTAATCTCTTGTTTGTTATTCTCTTAATTTAGCAATGAATTTTTCCACTGAAAATCCGCCGTTTTTTCGCACAGCATTACTTAACTTTCACTATACTACGTATATATTACTCCATATATACATACGTATACGAGAAAGTAAAAACTAATCGAAACTCAGCTATTGAGTTCTTGGTCAAACGTATGTTCCAACAAATATATCGCTCACGAACATGCAACCCACAGGCATCCAAATAGGTGCTATGTGGTGCTAGTTACCATACCCACGTTGATACAAGTGGCAGTGTTTTTGATTTGATTTATTTGTTAAAAAAAAAAAGAGTAAAATCTGTATATGACGTATGGGAGATTATCTGCGCACATTTTCTTGAGTACCAGAATCCCATCCCAACATTTTAACGATAAATAGTTGAAAGATTAATGAAAGTTAATAATATTTTTGAACCTTTTTCTATTTTCAATGTTTGAAGTTGAGTTATGCGTGAGTTATGAACATCACAATCTTCAAGGAAACTTGTGACACCTTTCACACATACTTCTATTTTAAGACTCGCGATTTTCATGTACTGAGATGAATTCTGCTTACTGAATACGATGCCGTATGTGAATGTATGCTATGTGTTGGGGGGGGAAATCTGAAAATAACGAATAATCCAGGTTTTCAAATCAAATTCCCGTTTTTGCCCAGTTTTCCAGGCTATGTCAAATTCCCGTTTTTTCCCCGGTTTTCAAGGTTTCCTGGTTAGCTGGCCACCCTGTTATATTAAATACAGGTTTATTTGCAAGCTTAAGGACAGCATCGAACTTCTTGAGTGTTTCTTGCTATGCAGTATGGAGCAATTATGCAATGAGATATGAGTCTTGAGTCTTGGACATTAGTCAATGAAACATATTTCTTTTAAGGACAGATGAAAGGACTTTTTTTCTGCAATGTCAGAAACAATAGTAATCCAGTCGTATTCATTCCCTGTTTACAGCAAGACTTGACAAACATTTGGCGTGGACTTTTCAGTACCTTTTGTACAAGAATTCGGCTATCGAATTATAGCAAAATATGACTCAAGTGATAATTGCTGCACTAGCAATAAGCGCCGGATACAGCTTGGATTACAATAGAAATCCACGCGACCACTCGCAGTTCAGTTTTTGACTAAAGCTGACTCCCATGAATATCAATGCAATCTATGCTCTGAATGTTTATGCAATGTACAACAGTGGTGAAAGGTTGACCAGAAGGGGATTTCTAAAGGATGTTGCTTTGTTCTTTATGAAACCAGAAATGAAACCGAAGATCAAGAGAAAATTAGTGCCAACAGCAATAAGAACATGCGGGAGACATCTACTGGGTATGCAAGAATTCAAGCCGAGGGTTCAGCAGAGTCAGTAACGGCAACATGGGATGATGTTATCTCTGTGGAGGTCAACGAAACAAGAGCACTCGACAGAAGAAGAGAAAATTAGTGCCAACAGCAATAAGAACATGCGGGAGACATCTACTGGGTATGCAAGAATTCAAGCCGAGGGTTCAGCAGAGTCAGTAACGGCAATATGGGATGATGTTATCTCTGTGGAGGTCAACGAAACAAGAGCACTCGACAGAACAGTGAAAATTGTGTTCAGTGTTTGTGCCACAATCTCTGTGCGATATTTAACTGATGTTGACATTGAAACACATTCAGAATGAGGATCCAGATGTTTAAACAATTTAGTCAAACTGCTTTATTTAATAATCTTAATGCAAACTATAACAAATGCACAACACATAGAGAGCACAAGAATTTTCAAAAACAAATATCTACTTCAGTAAATTTGGAAAAATTATAATCTCTTGAAACAAAAATGAAATTGTGTGTATCATTCAACGTGTAAATCAAACTACTTTTGTCTGTGCATGTTTTTTGTTTAAAGTACATGTCTTCCTTTTTAAAGCATATTTGCATGCACATTTTTAGGATTTTCAGTGCATATGAATCTGCATCCTACTAATGTGAGTATGATATCTTATTTCAGATATCATACTCACTGTAAATGAAATAGAGCGGTGATTCCTAAACCACTGGCTAGAATCAGCCTCCATCAATAAAACATTCTCAGACATCACATAAATATCTCAGCTTTTTTCCCGGCCAACTTTTACTATTTACTGTGTTTCAAGGTTCACACGCAAGCACTGAAGAACTTTGTGTACAGTACTTACTAGTTACATCTTTTAGTTTTCAAGTATTTTGCTTCGGTAAGTACATTATACTGTGGTAATCAAGTGATAATTTGTTATAAAAATTTTTTGTTTGGTAGTAGTTGATTTATTAGTGAAATGTTGAACATGTGTGGGGTGACTCGAGGACAGTGTATCATATTCATTACAAGGCACACACAATTAACAGATGTCATGAACGTAAAAGAAAAATGAAGATCACATAAGAGGTAGTTCAGGAGGGATTCACCCAGTTCTTCCTCAACCAATTCAGGAGGGATAAACCCACCAAAACAGACGTCTTCAACTCTTCAGATTTACATTCTAGACTTCAAATAATAATTCCCTGTAATTATATTTGTAATAAAACAATATTAATGTATGCCTTCTTTACTTGACCCAAATTATTACCAGTGGGGGGTGAGATAGAAACATAGGTTTCAAAAAGCTAAAGATCAACGTAATAGACTTGGGTGAGACTTTGCCTTCATTTTTCTTCATTATAATAAGTAATAAAATAAATACACAATGCATCAAGAAATAACCACAACTTCTTTCTTCCAAAGGTGAAACTTTTTGTAAAAAATATTAGTTTATACAGCAGACAACTCAAAAAAAGCCTATTCTGTACCCAAGTAACCCCGGTTTACAGCATTAGTAGTTTCCCCATTATTTTGAGTTATGTTATCATAACATTAGAAATTTGTCGTAGAATTATAAATTTAGCACTTTTCAATGAGAGAACATCTATGATAGCCCATGATCTCAAGCAGTCCGTCTGTCTCTGTCTCTTTCTGTCGGTTTGTCTCCCTTTTTCTTTTATTTGTGCCTTTTTACATGAATAGAGAACAATACAGTGAATTCAATGGAAGAAAGCTATATCCATTTGAAGTTTTGATTTTTAAAAACTATATTAAAGATACATATTATTTTTCACACCTCCGACATTTCTTTGGCCTGGGAGATCTGCCAGTAATGTATGAAAAGTTAGTAAGATGGAAGTTGCAATGTATATCATTAGGGAGCAGATTTCTATGATTCTGCATATTTTTGGCCATTGCTTCAGGGCATAGCTAAATGAAATTTCTTGATACTTGGTTAGAATTGGATGCTATGAAGATTAATATGTTAGAGCATATTCGTGCATATTTGGTGGATTGTTCCTGTTGATGCATATTCGTGAAATTATAGGTACATATTTTGCATATTTTGTTCAAATAGAGACCTATCTCTAAAACATTTAATCTTTTCATATCTATTGATTTGTGAACATTCACTGATAAGAAATAACTCAAACCATGTGTTTTCTACTTTTCTATAATGTTAAAATGCTTGTGCAAATGTTCTTGATACACTTTTTGAACCAGGCAGAAGAAATGCAACAAGACATACTAAGGTGAATATTTACTTCAATTATTTCTCCTGTGAAGTATGGTTGATTATATAATGTTTGCACAAAAGTATATCTTTCATTCCAAGCATGTTTCTCCTGAATTTTATCAAGAAAGGTTTATTCAGGAAACGAAATATTGAATTTTAATTGCATAAGAATTGTTTGATCATAAATGCATATTTTTAAAAGCATATTTCAAGACCTTTAGAGCATAAAATTCCTCTCCCCAGTTATAATACTGCGTAACAATTATCAATATTGAGAAAGCAAGTGGTGTTTAAAAACAGGCATGACAATGATATCTTTGTGTTTGCAATATCAC
Organism: Teleogryllus occipitalis; assembly: GCA_011170035.1. NCBI lineage: Eukaryota > Metazoa > Arthropoda > Insecta > Orthoptera > Gryllidae > Teleogryllus > Teleogryllus occipitalis. The sequence continues at coordinate 217,464 of BLKR01014789.1, read as the reverse complement.
TTCAATCAAAGATTTTTGTAAAACGTTCTTTAAGAAACATGCAACATTGTTGAACAGTTTTTAAAGTAGGTTTAAGAAATTTCATTAGGTCCAGTAGCAGTGTTTTGAGTTTAGCTCACAAAGAACTTGGACTATTTCTTTATAAATAATCGTGCTTTCCAGTAATGTTTAATGAATGTATTTTAATCAATATTCACAATTTTTTTCTTTTGTCGCCAATGTATTTTTGAATTATTGTTACGAAATTTGGTGTACTACCAAATTAATTTAAATAGAAACTAGGTACTACAACAACATATACTTTCTTGTACTATTAGTAACCATTTCATAATACAATATCCTACCAACACATAAGCCAATACTTGCAAAATTCCTAAGCAATCATAGAGCTAGAGGTTAAAGAAAAAACATTTCTTAAATCCATTAAATATCATGATCCCCAAATGGGGATTGCGAACACTTGTTATAACTAGGGTTATTTTTGAGAGTTTTTTTTATAATTATTGTAGCATTCCTTTATCAGAATCTTCAAAAATCCGATATTACCAATAGGTGTTTCTTAGAACTTGACCCCATGACCCCATAGGATGATAATTATCCGAACACTAGAAGGTGACAGTACTTTCCTGCAGCATCACTGCGACATTTCTTTTTGTAGGTTCACAAACTTGATAATTATTTGATTTAGCGTTTTCAAGACATCCTAGGATTCTAAATCACCCTATTCCTATATAATTACAATTTTAATCAGAGATGTGTCAGTTGTTCTAAAGTGATTTTCTTATCCCTGTCTGAGGATCATAGTGCCATGGGGGTAAGAACCTGAATTCTGCAAAAATTGTTACAGAAGCTATTAAAATTTCAGCCAAGTCTCTTCAACCTCTATATGAGGAAAATCCTATGTAATGTTCAGGTGTTAAGTGTTGTGACAAAATTAATGGGCAGACCATATTGCTGCAAACCACATTTTCAATATCAAGGACCTTAAAATTGTGAACTGTGACCGTACTATGAATTCAAGAAAATAACTTACGACATTATGAGAAAGAAAAATCAACATGTTTGATAGTAGATGGAATCAAAACAAGTTTTTCTTTTGAAAATTTGGTACATTTTCCTGTAGCATTACAAACACATACTCTCCCTATACTTCATAGTAGTACATGAGAATGTAAAACATTGAGCAATCAATGTGTATTCAAATCAAAAGATATTTGAATTTCAAATCCAAGAAATAAGGACCACCTTCATGAACACTGATGAGTTAATTTCATAAAGTGTATTACTAATAACCAATTATAGGAGAAAAGAATATTAAGTTTTTTATAGTCCACATACTGATTCCTATTCTTTTAAGACACCAAGTAACACACTAAAAAGTCTATTCTTAGTAACTCTTTGCCACTGTGAATGCTTTCTGCATTTGTTTTGCTCTTCCATAATGTAAGGTCATTCAGTGGGCATTAACACATTCACTGTTATGTGATTCATACGTGGTTCATGAAACGTAACATTTGAACCTCTTAATACGTCCATCAACCACATGTAACTCGCAAACCTTTTAGTTTTTTGTGGTGAATATTTCCAAGGATCTGACTAGGACTACACAAATTTGATTTTTGTCTTGCAAGGACAGTCACAAAATTTGCAAATGCCACAAATGAAAAAAATTTTATTTCTAAAAAACTTTCTGAAATATATGATTTAGTGTTTGACTGCTCTTTTAGTTGAAAACAGAAGAGTCAATTTGCTTTCTTGAATGGTGCACATACTGCATAGATTCTTTTGTTTTTCTTTGAACTACATTCACAATTTTCACAATATTTTCATAGTACTATAGTGACATTGTTTTATTATTGTTATTGTTTTTATCATCATATTTGTCTAGAGATTCTTTTCTGTATTGCCTGCTTTCCTCCATCCCCCCCCCCTCCCCAAGGAACAACTTGTGATTGGATGTAGAGAAACAACTGCAAATTACTTCAACACACTCCAAAACATTTAATACGCATTGTAGAGCAAAGTTAAAGGAGAAACATAAAAAACACATTTAAGTTTCACAGAAAAGCACTGAGTGGACTATATTGTTCAGTGGACCACAAGAACAAGCAATGATGTTTTAATATTTTGCAGAATTTTGAATGGACAAATAAAAAACTATTCCCAAAATGTACCTCTGAAATTCTACATGTACTAATGTACACCCAGAAATCAGAGAATGAAAAGACAAAAAGCAATGAAATTACACCTCAATATAAAGAAACAAAAATTGAAATTATTTCTCAATAAACACAAACTTTTATCATGAAGGTAACAAATGTGCTGATACTCTTGAATAACACTTCAAACACTACTACTGCAAAAAACATGCATAAGGAATACCATATTGCCAATGCCAAAAACCACGATCATCAGAATCATATTGGTCACTAATTTCAAGTTCGCTTCATTGTGCACATTAACTGCAATAATATTAGAATGTAATGCAAGGTGGTACAAAAATAAAACCTTAATTTCCCTCAAAGAATTAGTTTGAGAGGAATGTTGATGGATTTCAATTTTACTACATGGAAATTCAAAGATCTGGATTCCATACACAAAGTTTAATTCCCATTTTCATTATAAGTCTTTTCTAAAGCACCACAAGCAAACTTACAAACTGGGTTTTCTGGCACACTTTAGCTTCCGATTCTACTGATATCCAACCTTCACAGCCTATAAACCAAGTCTTAAGTGTCAAAGCAGGTACACATGTAATGTAGATGTAAAATAATAATGAATACAAAAATGAACATTAACTTCATAGGAATCTACACCTAACAGCTGACATAACAGTTCATCAAGAATTTAGCAGATGAATTTCATGCAGCAATGCATTTCCTGAATTTTTAATTTTCTAAAACTGGTAAAAAGACCTGGTCACTCAAACTAGTGTGTGCATCATTTCTTTTGAATATTGACTTGATAAAATAGGTTGGGCAGTAATATGGGTTTTTGATATTATATTTGTAGGTTGTCCATACCCAAACAAACTAAAGTCCATAGACTAAATGTTGAGCACCATGTCAATTTTGTATTACACTGAACCACATAAGAAAAGTGAAGAAATTGAGGAATTTGAGATTGACGAATTCAGAAAATCGAGATTGAAGAAATTGAAAACACAATGTAAATGTTGCAGCTAAAATCCGAACCCCGCTATTCCAGAATGTACTGGATAATGTTCACTTTATAAAAAATGGGTGGATAAAGTCCAAAGTAGGAACAGCTCCAAAGCCAACTGCACACTTGAGCCTCATGAAGTTGATGTTAGCCAACACAAAGTGGCTAGGGTAGGTGAAATATAAAATAATAATGAAAAAGAATAGGGAAGGATTCTATTCAGATATGATATTCTACTTCTACAACAATTTTTGGGGAATAGAATCTAAATTGGCCACCATTAAAGGGTAGATTTGAATGTTTCTTCAAGTTTTTGTTCCAAATTCGTTCACTCAATGTAACATTCCATTATTTGATTCAAACTGAAATTAACTCAAACACTCTACACTTGTAATTAAAAATCCCAACATTTAAATTCAAGTAACACAGTTTCAAAAGTAAAATTTAAAAAACTGAAAATATAAAGTACGTTTAAAATGTGCAAGTACTGCACAAATCTTCACTTTTACAAAGTAAAATGCCAAAAGATTTCCGACTATATAACCCTACCCAATAACGCAGCAATACTGAAACCTAAATACAATAACAGTATTTGAATAGACTAATGTGTCAATTCTTCATCATCACGGTAAATTCATTCTATATGGCATTTCATCAGGGAGGTAAGGTATTAATGTTTTGTAGCATAAGGTTAAAAGGGCCCCTTTCAAAATTTTCAGGGGGACTGCAGCACCCCTATGTATGTTTCACTTATTCATTTCATTGTCCATATTTTATAAATCACCTCCATTGTTCACAAACATTTTCGTTATCATGGAAGATAACCCTAGAAGCTAATGGAGTGCAATCTCATTAGCACATTCAAGCAACCAAAAATTTTTAATTCTAAGAGAGAAACCATGTTATTGAAAAATGCTCAATTTGTACTTCACTATATCTTTCTTCAGAACACAATACTAACGAAGAGAAACTTTTTGAAGAATTTCAGTTTCTAGCAAATAAGATGCTCAAAAACTAAATTTCATGCCAATAATACACAAACAGCAAAACAATTAACATTAACAAAATGAACAAAACCTAGCATCCAAAGACTACCAAATTCAAAGATAAGATGATACACAAAACACAAGAACGAAGATTGCACAAAGACAATGTAAAACAATGTTGTCTGGCTCAAATCAATAAGCTCTGGAAACCACACACGTTCCAGACAGCACTGCAGGACCAGAAAACATGCAACATGCAAACCACATTACCAACTACTAACTTTGAATGTACTAAGCTGGATTGACATTTTTCAAAAGTAATTAACCACATTACATACACACCCAAGTATTTTCTTTCAAATATTAATTTTTGAAAAAACTTAGTAAACACACCTCACTTTATATAAATACAATTTTTAAAAAATTATAAGGATTATATTTCAAATACTGTATAACAAAAGACCGGATTTCCATGTAACTATTTCTTTTCTTTGCTAACTTAAAATGGGATGAAACGTTGCCCATTTTGGGAGATTACAGGATGAATTTGCAATATTCGCAGTATCTGTAGGAAGACCTTGGTTGCAGCTGCTCATCCCACACTATGTCCAGGGTCTATCTTCCCTATCAGCTCGTATATGTTTTGCCAGTCTTCGCTGAACATAACACAAGACCATTCCGAGTCACAGTTTGACCTTATGTCCAGGCGCGAACCTTAGTGACAAGCAGCACTGCGTTTCAAATCTTCAAAATTCTCACCTACGTATCTCAGCAAGCAGGTGCTACAACCTACTAAGGACACACACAAGCACCAGCTTTAATCACAACAGATATCATATCAAATTTTGAAAACACTTTTGCAATTATGGTTCTTTTTAAGTACGGTAAAAATGTGTGAAATGATTGTGTACCAGGTATCCTTTGTGCAGTTGAATTTCTAGTTTCAAGTTTCAAGTGCTTTCTCCTCTGCTGCATAATCCTTAGTGGTAAAAAAATGTGTTTTAATATTCAGGATGATTTTCTGAACCCATGTAAAGAGCTTACGAGGAGTGTTTATTGGCTCTGTGAGACAGAAGACGGCCCCAAGCTGTTGAACACTTCACCGTTCCCCTAACTCCATCACAGGGTCATTTACAGTGAGATGTTAAAAAAAAGTGCAATTTTGCTGGAAATATGGCCTTCTTTATGCTAACAAATTTATAAAGCCCCTCCTGTACGTATGATAACTTGCACCATCGGATAAGTACGTTATTTTGTTAATGACATTTAATTTTCCTTTCATAAAATCAATTATATTCCTGTATAAAATCTATTATATTACTATAATAAATGAAAGGATGTGGTACAGTGTTTTAAATATTCCGAAATAGCAACAAAAGTTGAGTGCTTGATTTCTGAGCTCTCTTTACAATAAATGACAAATGGATGTCTCGTAACTTGTTCGTTGTTCCAGTGACCTCTTTGAATAATACAAACTAATTATTTTCAGAAAAAAAGCATATTACACTATTGGCTCTCCTTCTTTCAAACTGAAATTGAGTTGTTCCAGTTCTTGAACAGAATACTACTGCCTTGAACTGACGAATTTGCACTGCTTCTACCCCTTCTGCCCCTTGGTCACTAGATACATTTCTGATTGCTGAACTTTTTGACATTTCCATTCCTCAAGAACATGTGTGGCACTTCTCATACATATTTTGATTTTCACTCGCCATTATCATGTACTACAGAGTTGAATCAAACACTTTCCTGAATACGATGCCATATGTGAATTTATGCTAAATGTGGAGGATTAATCTGAAAATAACGATAAACCCCAGTTTTCACATCAAATTCCCGACTTTTTCCAAATTTTCAAGGATTCCAGGTTTGCAGGCCACCCTGTTATAAGAATGCACACGTACACCCACACACACTAAAAGAGCACAGGCACACACTGCCATTTCAGGTTGGAAAATGTCACTGTAATCTCCTCAATGAAACGAACAACTGTTTCTAATTTCATTTCATAGCGTTTTCTGCTATGATTAAGCTATTGAACAATTTTATAAAAAAGAAAACAGGGTCCATTGAAAAGCATGCCAGTTTTGAATGGCACACCGTCTTTTTGGTATCTATAAACTTTCCGATTGCTCCACGAGTCTTTTGTTTCCATATTACAATCATTGTATCCCTAATCGAGCAGTTTACTACTACTACTAGTCTTTTGTGAATTGTGAAAATGTTTTACCAGGTAAGAGAAAGTTATGCAGCAACTGTAAGATGTGTTTGGGCCATTCTGGGAAGTAATGAAACACTGAATGAATCAACAGTATGCAGACTTACAGTGAAGTTCAATGAAACTGGTTCAACAAACATGAAAAGTTCCGAGATTTCTTGTAATGGCCAACCTGCACGAAATATTTAGGTGGTTCATGACTGTGTGAGAGTTAGATCTTAGAAGATCTGTGCGAGTCCCGAGAATTTTGTTCTTTGGGGTGATTTTAAGTCATTGGTGAATGAAATAAATCTCCAAACAAACATCTCCAAAGTTACAAAAAAAAAGTTCAAATGGATGTTGGCAAAATTCATATTGAGTCTTGTCAGGTATTTTAAAAATTTTTCTTTACCAAAGTAATTTCAGGAGGGGGGAAAAATCATTGTTAGAGAGCTGTAAACCATCTGCTCGCTCAAGCATTTGAGCCTCAAGGGTCCTACACTCACGCACAATGGGCTGAGGCCCGAACAACGGCCATATAGCTGCACTTTATAGATGCGATATTGACAACAAAAAGCCAATGTTTAAAATCATCGATGTTAGTAAACTATTGGCTTTTAAAACGTTTTTCTATATATAACATTTTATAGTAACGTTTGTGTGTGTGGGAATTCAATTTAGTAATTTCGAGTATGCCAACTGCTAAGGTCAATAGTCCCGTAAATGTAGTGTATGATTTTTGTCGCTGGAGGTGGCGTTGATGTCCCCCGCTAAATGGCGAGATCTGGCATCAACCTGGCTTGCGAGTTTTCCCCCATCGTGCATCTCCAACGAGGAGGGCACCGCCCCAGCCTACGTGCGGGTAGGTGGCAAGGATAGACCAAAGAAGAGGAAGAAAATATCATGCACCGTTCTAGGCCCAATTGTTAGGGCACTGCTCTGGCATTCTTGGAGAAACCACGAAATATGATTAGATGGAACTTCATCATACACAAATTAAACATCATGCACAACACATTGATGTTAAATATCAATTCAATGGTTGTTTTTTTATTGACATTTTTATAGACACAGATGACGAAACGCTCACGTCCAAGTGCCAAACTATTCCACAAAGAGAAGATATCTGACGTGCAACACCTAGCGTTGCAGAACAAATTTATCTACTTAAGCAAGCTGCACAATATTTTCGAGGGGCTACACGAGATGTATATTATTGCAGAAAGAAAAACATTCTTTAGGATACAAATGAAGAAAAATCAAATCTGTGAATTGATGGACTTTAGAATGAAAATTACAACAGCCCTCCAATATAGGCCATTAAAGCTTGAACCTGACGCCTACCAGCTGATCTTCAGAATTGCTGAATACTCGCACTTTGCAAAAGACACCAATAACCTCCCGAAACAACAAGTCTTGGAAATATGCACTAAGTTGCTGTGATACAGAAAAATAATTGAAATATTACAAAACACTGTGAATATACGCTTGTGAGGTAAAAGGGGCAAAGGAATTACTTATTTTTCCTCATAATATTAAGGAGGACTGGGAAAACACTGGTGCATCCCTCCCCCCCATGAAACAACTCGCCCTGTATATTGAACATTTTTTATAATTCTCTTAATGGAATTTCAGTTCTCCCCAATACCAATGATTCATATTAAAAAAATATAGAATTTACTAATTTCTATACTAAAAATGTTAAGTATAAAAAAAAATACAAATACACTTTATATTCACCATGAATAAAAAATTCTTTTTATGAAAAAATTATGTCAGTTGGACACTACGCCAGGAGTGAATTTGTAGTTATAAGAAGTTTTGTGATTTTATATCTGTAAACAATTACAAACTTCATTAATATTTTATCAATGTTCTGTGATCAAATCTTTATTATATAATCAGTCACATATTCATATACAGCTATTGACATCAGTTGACTTTTAAATCATTGATCTCCACCGGATACCAGTAATAAGAGCTTACTTTTCAAGAGGACTGTTGTCAACTCAACAAACAAAACCTGATTAAAAAAAATACGAAATTTTTGGGCCACGTTTAGTTTTATAATTAGTGGTTATAGGGAACTGGAACTGAGAATTACTCTTATGGATGTACTATAGAGGAAATTGTGATGATAGGAAACGTGCTAACGAGATTTCACTGCAATTTATTAATTTATTGAATTTCGGCATTGTCTTATCTACACATCAGAAAGTTTCCAAACATTCCACTTATGTTAATAACATACATGTTTGTGCACAAAGTTTAAGTACAAAAACCAACTGAAAAATCATGTACAAATTAGTAAACGACCCCTTTGTTATTAAAGACAAATGATCAATTTAGGATTAAAAAATGTATACCATTTCATTGGCCCTTTCATTTTTTCCTTTTCCCTTGCATTTTCCCTTTTGTTTAATCTACTGAAGTAATGGATTTCAAATGATAACAAATTCAGTACTATTTAGTTTATTTTTGAACACTGTAAACAAAATTCTAAAAGAAAAGCCTAATAATGTTAACTAAGACTAGTTAGAATGTGAATTAAATATAATAAAGGAAATTTGGAGTATTTCCTAATATTCATGACAGTTTTCACCAAATTTACTACTTAAAACACAAAATAATCCATTTCAAATCATCACTATCTTGCAACTACTCTTAACACAATATTGTTTACGTTACAAGATTTTGAAGTGAAATGATGATTATATTGTTAAACATCAACATAATTTCCTGAATTGTCATGGAAGTAATGAAATATGGCAAAGTGCAAAATTATTAAGTGGCAACACCGGTTTTTCAGGCCCTACTTTTTTAACCATATCGGCTATGTTGCAACTTCAAATGCTGAGCATTGCATCAGTCAAGAGCCTCATTGATGTGATATTCTGTAATTTTTCTTATAAATTTACCACGACCTCGGAGACCTGTATTACTGTACACATAAGTATATTTTAGTACTACCTATGAGATGTTCTTTTTCGGAGTAAGACATTTTCAAGTGTGTTTCAAATAATATTTCATTATCTTGGAAAACAACCAAGGTTGTTATGATTTTTGGATTTTTTATTTAGTTTAGATGAAAATGCCGAAAGTGAACAAGCCTGTAAATGTGCCTCGCCAAAGTGTCCAGAACCAAATTGCTTGGAGTTATCCAAGAAACTGATCATCATCCGTTGTGACTAGTTATGTGTAGAGCCCAAAGTTTGGCAAAATGCCTTTCTGTTAATACTGCCATATTATAACTTAACAATAAGAATAACTTAGTTGTACTTCTGGGGTCGTTTTAGTAGATTTTCATCTTGCCTTTTTTTGCAAGAGCTGCCAGTCCTGTTCGATTACCTCTCAGAACAAGAGATCATAAGTTTCAGCAACATGTTTTAGAGCAGTTGCAGTTGTATGAATGAGAAAATTCTACAAGTGCACCATCTCTTCTTCTAGCATATGAAATACGGAAATTGCATCACATCAAATTGATATTCATTTCCGCACTGAACACAATGCACGTGAAGCTTTCCCCAGTACATCAAACTAAAAACATTTGCAGGAAAACCCATTCAAATTGACAAGAAAATCTGTTTATGCACGATTTTGAAACAGCAAAAAATACATTGTTAGGAAGATGGATGAACTGACTGTCAAAATAACAACTGTCAGTATCAGTGCAAGGGCGTATAGTAAATGTATACACTGATATTTAAGCCGGTCATATGCAGATTTGATATTTTGGACATACGATAGAACAGTACAACTGAAAAACTATTCAAATAGTTTTTGACATAGCATACGCTTACATTTCTGCAATATCTGTGACCCAAACAGCACACGAAACGAAGGCCAATCATTAACTAAAAGAGACAACAATACGAAGTTTGTTTACACATGGAGTACAGCAAGAGTGAACAGATCTTACGATACAGGCTGTGAATTCTTACACTTTTCAGTTTAGATGGAAATTGCAAAGTACAAAATCTTTAAACCCACTGCTGAATTCATGGAAAGGAATTACTCGTGCAACTTTTCTTGACCTATGGATTGAAGAAATGCAGATGGAGTGGGGGGTATTAGTTACGAAATTGGTTACTAGATTTTATGAAGCAAAGCCAATCTCTCGATAATCAGTCATGCCTTCACAACTTTCTCAGGGGTTCAAGGTATCTCCTGTGATGGATCTTCACCTGCTTTGGTCATTTCTTTCATTTTATGCTATATCATTTTCGTGCTATTTGCTAACAATTCTCTGTTAAGTAAGGAGTTTTCACCTCATGAGAAGTAGAATGAAGTAAAATATCTTTAGCTGTAAATAAAAATTACTATTTTTATTAATATAAAATTAACAAACTTCCTTTCAGTTAGCTTGTTTGCTGACGTAAAATACTGAATTATGGAAAATTCCCTCTCATTAGAAACAACTTTTAGAAATGTGAAGATCTAGTTTTGGCTTAAGTCACCAATGTGGCCAAGTCCAACAACTGTTGCGTACTAGGGAATTGGATTTTTCAATAAAATTTATTAGAAACAGTAAATGCAAAACCTTCCAAAGCTTTACAGTTCTTGTTTTCCATTATTTAGATTTGAAGGTATATCATTAGTACTCTTTGAAAGGTTTGTTGCACACACTTTCTGAAAGTCGTTCGCCTTGAGAGAATTATGAAGTAAATAGAGCTGATGTTTCTCCTGCATCCCAGAGTATTTGTGAAAACTTTCAATTTACAATTAATAAATCGTAAAACAAAGCTTCCAATTAATCTTACAACCACAATTACAATTTTTCAATAATTTTCTAACAATTTGAATCCACACAGGCACATTTATTTACAAGAAAGTATAAATGATCAATTCGTACATGCATTTCTTCTGGTTGTCTCGTCTATCTTACCAGTAATATTCCAAAATTTTTTAACATGCAAAAGGACAGCACACAATTTATCGATTCCCAGATTTCACATTTAAGTACAAGTAATAATTTTTACTAAATAATATACATTATTGTATAAACATGAGCCCCCCCCCCCAAATAAAAACATTCAGTACAAATGTGAATAAATTTTCTTTTACGTACCCAGAATACTGGGTCTGCTAACAATGTTCCTCAAGGTTCAAGTTTTTATTACTGCCCAAATAATAAAGTACACAACCATACGCATACGCACAGGGCGGAGAGTTAAATCTCTGATTAAAACAACAAATAGAATGTATATATATATTTCCAACTTTACGGTCAAGCCCTATGCATGGGCACATTAGTCTACCAGAATAGTGTTACTGTATCTGTTTGAGCGGGTACCATTCCTTCAAGACCCAAAATATGAAAAAATTCAGCATTTTACACAATTGTAGAAGTTAACATTTGTGCTGTAATTATTAACTCTTATACTTGTCTCAATAATCAAAATTATTTAATTATAAATTTATAATTAATGAAAAAAAGAAGAAAAAAAGACGCAGCAGCAGAATTACCCAAAGTTGTAAAACAACCTACCATTTTCAAGACAAAAACATTAAAAAACTTCCAGTCTACCTTTCAAAGGCTGCCAATTCCGGCTTTCAACGCCCCACAAACACCCTTAAAATGCTTCTACAAAATTAAGATCTGTCAAAAAAACCCTCAAAACGTCAAAAAGAGTATGAATCTATCGCCGTAAAAATACAATTTAAAAATGGAATGAAAATTTTTGTGAAAATTATATATGAATTTATATATATATTATATTTTATTTATGTAAATAAAAAGTAATGGATAAGGGAGCCCAGAAAAGTTGTTCCCCTGCCTTTAGGCTGCACATGCCTATGTACTGTTTTTTTTTTTATGAATTTAAAACAAACTCAAATTACTTGTATTTCTAATTACTACGAGTAAGAGACAGAATTCAGGAAAACGAAACACCATGATGCTCTCACTCCTTCCATCACTATCAATATTTGATTTGTATGCATGCGTGTAGATATACACACACACACACAATATATATATATATATATATATATATATATATATATATATATATATATATATATATATATATATGTATATATGTATATATGTATATATATATGTATATATGTATATGTATATATGTATATATGTATATATGTATATATGTATATATGTATATATGTATATATATATATATATATATATATATATATATATATATATATATATATATATATATTACGTATATAGACATATAGCCACACACACGTTATGTAAGAAAATTTAGTAATAAACTTTATGTAAAAAAATATTAATAATTACAGGACTCAAATCCAAATGTCACAGAAAAACTTTTTTGCACTCTTGGGAGGTGGGATATCAGCGAATTTAATCCAACAATTCCCAACCAGTGTTCTACGCACTCCCAAGAAAAATTAATTCTCCAAACTTACGGTGTATCCTTGGCATGCTAAGCTTACTTTGAAGAGGTAGTCTATACTTCATTCACTTTCTATTCATATACTTCATTCATTTTTTCATAAACCACTTGTCAAGCTCTTAACAAGTCTAGACTATTCTTGTCTAACAGTATATCTATTATCTCCTTTCCATCTAAATAATTATCAGTTGAGTGAGGTAGTTTATTTTATTTATCAGATAAAAATGTCAAATACTGAACAGTCAAAGAGTCAAAGACACAAGCAATCTAGAAAATTTCCTTAAAAAATGGGTAGGGAGTGACTGTAATTAGATTTCTCTACCAACCATAAAGTTGCTGAAACCATTTTAATGATCATGACTAGTGATTTTTTGATCAGTAGATACTTAATATTTCTTACAATAATTTGTTAAATCTTTCCCAGCTTTAATACAAAAGATTATAAATTAAATTTGTAAATTTACAACATATTAAGACATAAAACCACAAAATTAACTTGTAAAAATAAATGTATGCAATATTCCTGCACAAGTGAAGAGTACACTTTAATTGAAATACTCGAATTCTAAACTTTATAAAAGCAAATGTCCCAAAATATTGTTTTACAGATGCTCATGGACTTCCTAGTCACATCAAATGCAACAGTGCTAAAACTATGCTACTTAATTTATAATAAATATATAGCCTTACAATACTTGTTTTTTTAATGGAGGAGGACTACACTAGAACTCTAGACTTGACTCGCACAAATATATAATTCCACAATGGTGAAATATTTATCCAAATAAATCAAAATACAGTGCCTGACCAAATATAACACTGAACCACCCATAAAACATAATATTTGCTTTAGAAGTATCCTTATTATGTTACGATACATTAACGTTTCTTAAACAAATACAACTGTAAGCTTTACATAAAATGTTTACCAACTTGATTGTTCTATAGTTATCAATATTTAAAGAATCTCATTGAAATTTCAAGTCAATTTTGATACTACATTGTATTGAATCAACGCATTACTTTGCAATGTCTTTCAGTTCATCTCCTCAAAGCGATTTTATTTTCTCCACAAAGCATGTTCTGTCAGTGATCTCTTCTTTTGCTATTGCTTTCTTCAGGACACTCCACACGTTTTCAATGAGGTTCATATATGATGAGTTGCCAGGCCAAGCCAAAACTGGAGCCGTAATGTCCACCAGGAATTTGAACAGATTTAGCGGTATGACAGGGTGCTCATCTTGCAAAAACCAGCCTCTTGGAAACCATTTTTCAATCTGTGGAAGTAATGATAAGGGAAATACTTCAATATACTGTGACTGGTGCATTGTGCTTACAAGAAAATACAAGCTTCCTGGGCCATGACAACACTACACCCCCACACCATCTCTGACCGAGGGAGTTTATAGGCTATCACATAATCCCAAGTACTGCTCATCAAATTCCTTCAAACAAACTGAGCACTATCCATCACCACCTGGATCATTATTTCATCACTGAAACAAACCTGAGAAAAAAAATCATCATATATGTATACAAAATCAATGCAGCAAACTAATTTAGCAATACGTCAAATTAAATGCTTACTGATCTCGGTCATTAGGAGTGAAGTGTTCATTCTACTTTCCCCCCTTGTTTTTCCCCTTTTTTCTCGTTCTTTTTTCCCAGTCAGTTAGTTTTGTGTTGCAGTAGGTCTTCTACAAATAAACCTCATGGAAATATCAGTGCTCTTCTGGTTGTTCACTTAAATTGTGTTCTAACTGAACACATTTCTTTGCACTTTGACGTTTTTATCTCCTGTTGAAGCCCTTCTGCTCCCCTTGGCAATCTTCTTTAGTGCATTTGACCCATGAGATGAGAGATCCTTTTTGCTACCACACTGCCTGGGTAATTAAAAGATACCAAGGATTTGTATTATTTAACACCTGTCCACAATATGGACCACTTTGTTTTTCATTATTATTATTATTATTATTACTATTATTAATTATTATTTTTATTGTTAATCAGTGTTGAGACATTTGTTATACTCAGAAGGGATACAACAGCTTTTCTTTCTTGGTGTAGCCTGTGTCTTAACCCATAAAGGAAATCCATTTGCATTCGAGGCATGTTGTTAAATGTCTTACCCATCATTTTTTCCATTTTGAGCATATGTTAAAATTTGGCAGAACATAAAGTAAACTCCCTTAGCATTTTAAAAAGAATAATAATCACAATCACAAGCAATTTTGTATCAGAACATTATTTCTTTAAAAAGCAAAGTTTTTTGAGTTAAGATACCTGCAGGACAGCACATAACACGCTTATTTTTTAACATCAAGAAACCCAAGCAACAGATTTTGAAGCCTAACAGCACTGCTGTAAACGGAAGCATTTCCAAAAACAAAAGCAGACAACTGCTTTTAATTTGGCCAGGCACTGCATAATGATCCACCAATTATCTCTCACTTGATATTGTGGCAGATTTTGCATACACCTTGTCAATATAAGCACTACAATGGAATTGTAAAATTAACATGGACAAACATTTCTAATTCTTTGATACAGCAAGAACTTCTAAAAATAGATTCAATTTGCTGGAGACTAAATGTAGCGTAATGTATGACTGTGATAATATAAAAAAATTAATATTGCAAAGCACACACACACACAGTCATTTGAAGTGTTAAAAAGCAACACCATTATGTTTCTCTTAATATTATCATAACAGTATTTTCACTTGTTGTTCTCAGAGGCACTGACACCAGCAGAAAACAAAGTAATTTTCAAATTTCATAACAGGCTGTATCTCGTTGGAACATCACTAGCAAAGAATCATCCACTTTTTTTGAAGCATTACTGATAAGACTATAGAGGTTCTTTGGGTTCCTACAAAAGCACTGCAGTTCCTGACACACATCTCTCTCTCACGGACACAGAGACTCTCTCTTTGACAGAAAGAACTCTGACGTGTTCCCATTTGATATAAGACTGTCATATTTGTTCCCCAAATCCATCAATTCGTTGACAGAAAGTTCTGGACATTTGTAGAACAGCATTTCATTGAATAATGGCTGTTTGTTTGCATTTATTTCTCTATTTATTTAAATTTCCTTGCTCCCCACTATTAAATTAAGTCTGAAGGATGCTGAACATAATTCCTATGTCAAAAAGGTTTGTGTCAATTTAAAAAGTTAACAGAAGTTATAAAGAAAGTTGTTAAAATTCAAAACAATTTTTGACATTGGGTTCAGCAAGCCCCAAACTATAGGATGCACATTTTAATGTCAAAACATAAGGAAAAAAGTAATATAAAAGACTTAGGCCTGACATTTTGTGTTAAATACCTTTTAAATTCCAACACCACATAGGCACAAGTTTTCTAAATCTGGATAACTTTAGCAAGGCTGCTGCTTTATTTTTATAATAATAATAATAATAATAATTATTATTATTATTATTATTATTATTATTATTATCATCACTATTATTGCTTTCATTCTTTAATGATCAAATGACAAGGAGCAAGAAAATTCACTTTTATTTTTTAGTCACCATCATAATGTGTGTTTGTATGTATACACATACACAAAAAGTGCACATATGGTAACATACGTATTCTTTTTACTCTCATTAAATCTTGTAATCTTTAAATTGATAATGAAATATAAATACTAAAAAAAATTCTGAAGGCATATTGACAAAGTTCAGCTCACTAACCACACAACACCCAAACTTGGGTTGATGGACATTATAAGGATACAAAATTCTATTCCCTTGCATCTCTTTACACATTACAATTATGTAGATCAACAATCCCCCCCCCCAATTACAACCTACAATTGAACCAGGCAATTGTCCCAAGAACAAAATCATGAACTTCATCTGTTCTTGTGCCAGTTCCTGGCAAATAATAAATAAGAAAATAAAATTAACTGAAGAATACATAGAAACATCAAATCCAAAATTCTCAAGTCCCATAGCAAGATGGATCAGATGAATTTCCAGTATACAGGCGTTATTTGTAATGTGCAATTGCTACAAAAAGAATTAATTCCAAATATGTCCAAAATGAGATATTGTCACAAGTGTATGTAAAAACAGTTAAATCTACTTGTAAGTAAAAGGAGCTATATCCCAGGCCACTTTTACACCGAGTCATTCGTTTTCGAATTATGGGTGTTGTATGTTATGTGTGTACACCTATATGTTGCAGTATAAAGAAGACTATGTGCATAATCTAAACAAAAAGAAAGGTCTATAATATAAGTTTTAAAACTATATATTTTAAAACTTTTACATTGAACATCAATATCCTTTACACGGCAAACACAGATATACCAACAAAAAAATGTTGCATATTTTTCAGCTTAGAAAAAACTTTGTCAATGAAGGACCAATAAGAGAATAAAGATGACTTCTTTTCCAAATTTCTTCTCTATTACGTACTACTTCATGTATAATACAAAGTAAATACACTGAAAACAGCACATGCCAGTCACAGAAACCGCCAATATTTGAAGAAAATAACAGCCAATTACTTTGAATGTAAATATTTTTGCACTCAGCCTCACGTTTTCATCTCATCAGGGATAACACTAAAGCAAGTCTTGAATAGTATTGCAAGTCACCAATATAGTGAAAAGGATGGAAACATCAGACAATTTGTTACCAACATGGGTAACTCACCATAGGTTTTTTCTATTGCAGGTGCTGATGAAATCAAGAGGAAGAGATGGTAGTGACTGGAGAAACTCAAGAGGGCATTAACATACAGTGGCAAATATATCTAGTAAGAAAACTTGATGATCTGTTTCATCTCCGACATAATTATTACAAGTTAAAACAACTTGGGGGAGGGGAGGGGGGGGCGGGTGTCCAATGCACAAAACAGAAAAATTTGACCTTAAACAATGATTCAACAGTAAGTATGAAATGTAGGAAAACAAGCATCTCAGAAAGTCAAGGCACAAATAATGTGAAGACCTGTTAGAAATAGAAAGGACATTCTGGCAAATCACAACTTATTCATAATGTAATCGATTAAAAGCAATGCACCAATTCCTCCCCCGATAGAATTATGTTATTTGCAATTCTCCCTTTAGTATTGTCTGCAACGAATGTAATAGAAATATTAAAGTTCACAAACCACCTTGCAGAGATAAACAAGAAAAGAAATACGTATTCACATATTTCTTGTAGTACACTTCTCCATTTGTTGAAAGCTGAGAGATGAGAGGGGAGACAAATCTGTAATTAATGAAAACGTAGAGAAATTGAAAGTACCTGCAGGCAAACCATTAATTCCCCTTTCAGAACCCATTATTTCTCAGGGAGAACAATCTTCATGTAATGGCTTCAGAACAAGAATATTTAACATCACAATAGTTGGTATGGCATTTTACATGCTACTACACCTTCACCTCATGCAAAACTTATTTTTTATGTAACTGGCATATTCCACCCAGATGCATGCAACTCCCCCAATATCTTTCTTCCACCATACTGATTTGGCATCATTGCATTTCAATTAAGAAATGTAAACCCTTGTTCCTGGGGAAAATGCTGCAATAGTGTGAAATACATTATTATTATTATTATTATTATTATTATTATTATTATTATTATTATTATTAATGAAACCTACTTCATACTGCCTGTATCATTTTTGTCAACATCCAATGAGCAATTTAAACTTTTGATAATGTTATGTGTAATGTACATTCGCTTAAATTTTTAAGAAATATGTGAGATTAGATGAATATTCTCACAATAAAGGGATGTTGCTCCAGACACTGCACATCTAATTCATTCATTGAAGTATCATCTACTTTCCTTCATACTCCTCCTAGAATTATCAGCAATTTCTCTCACTGCAACATTACCAATTAGTACTAACCATTCATTGTAACAATAATTTTTCCAACTCAGAAGTTTATAAGAACTCGATTATGAGAATTGTCAACGAGCAAGTTTCTTGGTTGACTGCGAAGCTTTTATAGGTTACAATATTTTTAAATATTTATAAATTTACTGTTTGATTTATCTTTTACTTGTAACTACACTCTGAAAGCATACCTGGTAAACACTAAAATGTATGACTTATAATTTCTAGATCGTGTGTAGTTTCATGATATTTTAATTAAAAAAACTACAAGTCACTTAGGCAGGGAACTAATTTGCTTCACAATTTGAATATGATCTTAACATGAATTTTAATAGCACAATTTTTGAAGAGATGAACAGTGATTTTTTTCCATATGTCAAAAATCAACATGCAGTTGACACAAAAACTTTTAGACTTGACAGAAACCTATTTCAATCGATATTTAACTATTCTATTCTGTGTACAAAACTATTATCTTATTTACGTGAAAATTTCGTACCAGTGAGCAAACCACAAGTTCATGCAATCACAACATTCGTTTCAGAAACATCATGCAAAAGCAACTATATAAAATAGAAAGTAACAAAAAATATCCTACAAAAAAATTGGAATTATATAAACAGGTTTTACTACTTTAGATAGAAAATATGCAGAACATGTCATTAACACAGACATGCATAGGCACACAAAATATTAACTCTCCCTCTTGAACCCACCCAACACTATGTTAGTATTCATGAAACAATACAGCAAGAAATATGAAAAGTCAATAACAGAGCAATAGAAGTTCTAGTACTATTCCTGAACAATGGCTACAGCCACCTGAACAATCTAACTACTTTAAATGTGAAGCCCAAACACATACCACACAATTAAATTATTGGTAGTACCTGCATATTTACAACCAAAACACACTTGGGAATTACCAATTTTAGTGAAATTAAACTAAAATGACCAGAAGTAATGAAAATGGGCAAGACCTGCACACTCAAAAGTTAATTAAGAACTATCATAAGGACTTACCTCAGCTGGCGCTTCAGAAGCACAGCGATTGTAAATGCTGGAGATTTTAAGGTCATTAAGAGGCTTCGGAGTCCACCCAGTGCCAGTTTGAGCAGCAACAGCAACATCATCAGCAGCAGCTGCAGGAGTCGCAACCAAGGTGGCCACTTCTTCATCCTCAGCCAAAGTAGGTGTTGGGGTTGGTCGGCACTTCCGACGCTTCGTTGGCGCTACAAATGTGCACAACACATATAGCAGAAGAAAAATCTAACTTTACTCAAAAACAGATAAATGTCTAAATAAAAACAGTATCTAATTTCTATAAATAGAAAAGCAATACAACTAAAAATTCATGAACACTATTGAACCTTTCAGAAAAACAAACTAATAAATTAATCAGAATTTAACCACAGTCACAAATATCTTAAACAATCCCAGTACTTTTCTAGTTGCAATCTTAAACCAATACAACAACAAAAAAAAAAGGGTACCAAAAAACTTGAAAAAGTATGACAACATTCCAACACTTGCATTAACTCTTCATTACATTTACACAGCCTTTGAAGTATTTTAAAAAATTCAATGAAAGCTAAGTAATTAACATTCCTTGATAATCTCTCTCTGACAAGTTAATTGCTTTGCCTGCAATAAGATCTGGTTGGTCCAAATGAAACCAGCTTTTTATTTCTTTGCTGTTCTGGCTGTTCCATCATGAGGAGTAAAAACCATAGACATTTTACAGCCTTATTTATCGATTTCATCAATATAATAAAAAATAAACAAACCTTGAGAAGTACACAAATAAGTCTTCCATTAAACTTCAGACAAATAACAGACTCCCAAAAAGTTAACTTGTCAATTTTGGACTTAGGGTCAGTGGAATCAATAGTCCTCTAAAGATTTTGGAGTATATACATTCAACTTCCAATAAAGTTAAGACTTATCTAATAAAAAATTTTAATTTAATGTGAATTCTACCAATCAAGTTTGTTTATTTTTTTCTTTTCTCACAAAGATAATAACCTGTCCATTATGGTTTTATTGAAGGCAGATAAACTAATTTATTTTGTTAATATAAACAACTACACCTTAATCTGAGATCATACTTCAGTTGCCTTGGACACAATTGCTGTTAAAATTAAGTTTGGTAAAATACCAAATATGAAAACTATCTTGATGAAAGAATATGATTGACCTTAACAGCTGCTTATGGCCCTAGTACTATTGAATTTGGTTATGCTTTAACTTTTGCAACACTATGAAATCACTAATACAATACGATCTCTCAGTACATGAAAAATATAAAGCATGACAAACCACTAATGGCCAAAATGCCAACCTTTTTCTTCCACCAAATGTCAATATTTGCATCAGCCAACATGAGACAATGACTCTACAATGATAAACAAGACATTCATGTTATTACATTACCACAGGAAGTATTATAAAACAAGCTTGACAGTAACAAGAGAAAAAATTATACATTTTCCATCTTGCATTTCTTGCAAATTCAGCTATGTTCGCATCATCACCTCATATCCTAATGAATGTATTATCACCCAACAATTCATTTAAAAAAATCTTATTTTGTAAAGAGAAAGTAAACCTCGAAGAGTTCTCATCATAGAAAAGTTTTAATGAAGTAATTCACAATCGAGCAGACATGTATGGCTCTATGGAATGTACAATACATTCATTCCAAAGAAAAATTCATTGGCAAGACTACTATTAACTGTACAAAACTCTACACGAAGCAAAAGTAAACCATAATAGTAAAATGCAATACTACACAATTTAAATATTTAACTATTTTCCAACAGACCTTCTATTAAACTGGAAGCATAATGCCTTTCATTACAATGATACAGAATTTTAAACAGTTTAGTATTACCCTTCCATTGCATGGAATTTACCATCCTTGAATGGTTGGCCTACATTAAATTCCTCACTTACCAGGCCCGTCATCTGTCCTGTTTGGCTGTCTTTTTCCCCGCTGAGACATTCTGCTTTCACTGACAACAAAACGCACACCTCCTCCCAAGTGTTACAACCTACAACAGCACAAAGCAATGGTTACTTATTGTTGATTGCCAGCACGAGTTTAAGAGTTGGAAATTAGTGTAAAGCACAATCCACATTTGTCAAAAAGTAAACAAACCTTTTAATTAGCATAGTGGTACTGAAAAACATTTCTACGTTTTCATGAAACTTACTGGGCTGCTCATAAATAAGCCAATGAAAATAATTTCCACAGTGATTTTGTACATCAAGGTTTTATGAAATATGAGCTGACAATCGGCAAATACTGGAATGACGAAAGATTAATACTTACTACATAGCTGGAGTTGTAGTTACAGGAGTGACATGAATTCAAAAATATCTGCAAGGAGGCCCAGCTAGTTAATAATTTGTGGACAGAAGAAATGACAACCAACATATCTCTGGTACATCCCGCCATCACTAAACTCCACAAACAACACTTGTACAGCACCGAACACCGGATCACAAATTCTTGCATTACCACTAAACCAAAGGCAACCTATGTTACACTAACGATTGGTGTCAAATGACTACCACACTTGCCTGGCACTTTTCTAGAATTCGTTAAATTCATCATTACAACGGCACCTCCAATCACAATTGCACAAAATACACCTCCACCCATGAACACAAATCATTTCAAAAATATCACACATAAACAGAAGAGATTGTTATCAATGCACCGTTTCATGGAAGGAGATTCGTCGACTAGATGTAAACATTGCGGAGAATGTTCCTGAGGCGCACAATACAACTTGTAGGATCTTGGTAACACGGTCACTTAGAGGTAAAATACACATTCCTGTCCAAATATGTCACTTTACATTCCATAGTCAATGATAACTCTTCAATTAGACGTGTTCGTCACTCATACTCACGGCCTCATAAGCTTAACAACATTGACAACACAGATGGCAGCACTCGCAAGCGTTTCGTTAATCTTCGGAGGACCGTAAAAATATCATGGTCTACAAAAGTGCATTTCTACTGTTGTGTGTCTTAAACTATTTCACCACCTTGTTTGCAACCATTGTGATGTAGTAAATGCCGATTCTTCGAGGGTAACGAAAAATAACCAGACAAAAATCTTGTCTCAATGTCACCATAACCAACATGTCCTCATCACAAATAGTTACATATTGGACACTATATACTCACCATTTAGTGATCTTGAATTCTGTCTAATATCTTCTATATGAATGAACAATTGCCA
The DNA here is from genome assembly GCA_011170035.1 of Teleogryllus occipitalis. Classification (NCBI taxonomy): domain Eukaryota; kingdom Metazoa; phylum Arthropoda; class Insecta; order Orthoptera; family Gryllidae; genus Teleogryllus; species Teleogryllus occipitalis. Next base: position 194,612 of record BLKR01014789.1, on the reverse strand, counting down.
ATTACGTCAGCTAATCATAAATCTGCAAGTGATATACTAGACAGAATACTGAATGACACCTTTGGCGCCATCATGCCCGAAAAACAAGTCTGTTGAAGTTGGTCACGTGATGTTCATGCGAGATCTCAAAATTTACGAGTGTTTTGATTGAGAGAAATGGGTTGACGATATCCTTACGGCTTATTAGATGGTTAATTACCGTCTCGTTTATGCGTGACATTTTAGCTGTAGTCGTATGTCATTCAGCATCCGCTTTGAGATTCATGATTTCACGAATTGAACATTAATGGAGCAAGTAAGTAGTTTGATTTTGAGGTTAAATTTACTTTTTGCAATAGCCCAGTAAACGGAAAAAATAACCCAAGTTTACCTACCGTCAGATTGATAGGTGGGTGAAGTATAAGAGCCCGGGTTAAGGGTGGCCAGTTCGAATTGCACACTGAGCTTATTGATATTAATAGCTATTGTGCATTTCGTTGCCGAGTGCCTCTGCAGGACTAGCGATGAAGACCATGCTGGGACTAGGAATTTCTTTGGGTGTAATGAGGGTAATTGGCATAAGCCGGAATAGCTCTGAAAAAAGAAAATTATTGGTTTAGATTATTTTATCGATTTCTATTATTGTAATCTGTATGCAGATACTGCAAAACAGTATTGTGTTAGAGAAATGAAACCTTAACATAACGGTAATGGGGAATAACCAGATTCTGTGAAGTTAATTGTATTTGTATAACATCCAGAATCTGCCATTAAAAAATTGAAAAAGGACTGATTTTGTATTATAATCTGGTATGAAAAGGTGGTTAATTAACAGTGAATCAAAATGCAAAAGCCTATTCAGCTAGACCAAAAATTATTCTTATAAAACCTTGAATGTTTAATTTTGAATTGTAAGGATAGTCATCCATGCCCTTACCAGTGTTACAAGTAGGAAACTTAAGAAGTTGGATTTCTTTTGTTTATATCTTGCCAGTAAGCTTTTGAAAACATAATAAGAATTAATAATTAAATGTTCTATATTATAGAAACCATTTCTTTCATTTTCTCAGTATATTTTATTTTTTTTAAAGGAGCATCGTACCAAAGTTGAACAAGCATGCAGGACAGCTGAAGAATTCATAAAACATTATTATGAAGGTTTAGACAGGCGTCGAAATGTATGTATTTTATGTTAAGTATTACAATTTTATATCTGTATAGTGAAAAATTTTTTTAATACAAACTGTACACACTAAATATTTGCTTTAGGATTTTGTTTAATGAAATAATTTGTGGAAATGTTATTTATGACATTTGGGAAATTAATACACAGAATGGAAAGTGTAGTGTTTTAACATTTCTTTTAGAAATCAATTGACAGTAATGATGTATGAGTAAGGATTTTTCTTTGGTCCTTTTGAAAAGTAGTATAGAGATACATTTCTCAGACTTGATTCATGAAATTACTATGATTTGCGGAAGGTCAAAAATTGGTGTATGAAAAATTACTAATACGATGATATAATACAGGTGATTAAACTCCAATTTAAATGTAAGGTAAATGGATAATGATCAACTGGGGCATAATAATCCAATTGGGAGGTTTGTTCTTTGTTACAACTTGAATTTTTGATTTTGAAGTTCTCAATTAGATAACCGCATCCCAGCTGATCGAAAGTCGGCTCATACTAAATGTAAATTGGAGTATACATGCAGAAAATGAACTATGAACCTACACCTATCGGTTTCAGCCAAAGTTTTAACATGTTAACTTAATATCAAATAATTCTAGAATTATTCAATAAATGAATTTATTGAATAAGATTATTCAATCTTAACACAGTAGTTGGCAGAAATAGTCCAGTCAACGAGTTATAAAAAAGGGGTTCATGGAAGTTGGTTGAATTTTTTTTTGGCAGTATGTATGGAGTAGTTAGGAGGTAAATGCGCCTATGAGTACTTTCCAGAGGGGAGGTGGAGTTGTAATAACCAACAAAAAATATTATAGTATGTATTTAGATTCACGTAATCAGTTTGCTGAACGGTTATTAGTTTCAGTCAAGTCAGGCTCCAAAAACCTTAATTTTTGTTTTAAATACTGTCCTCCAAATCCTTCATACAACTCGTTCCTATACTTCACAGAAAGTCTTGATAAGGTAGATATCCAGTGGCTCTTTTTGTGCTAGCTGGAGATTTGAATCTTCCTAAAACAAATTGGAGGAGTGAAAATGCTATAACACTTTGTGATTTCTCAAGTGTACGGAGCGTTCAGGGCAGTAGACTATTTTAGTGTCAGCTTGTATGATAAATGAGCATCGCCGAAGACCACATTGCTCTAAGAAAAATATTTTTCCCTGGTCAGCTGAGTAGTAGTATCAGCTGGCTGGATTTTGTAATTTAATGTATTTTCATGATGTGAAGTTTATAAGTAGTTTCCATGAGCGATTTATTGTATTCCACTATCATTAATAACGAAAAATTGCACAAGTTGATACAAATAATTTGAAATGCTGTTGATAATGTGTGTGATGAGTGAATTAAGCCTTCAGACAGAATGATGATTATACTGCTAAACTTCCACGTAGGCCTTGTGAAAACTATCGGAATTCTATTGTTACTTTTTCATCTTGCATGTTGAGAACTTACAAATTAATGTACATGCTGTATAATGTTTTGCAATTAGAATAATTTATGTTTATAATTTCTTTTCTATTGATTAATCATTATGACTAAGATCAATTGAAGACCAGAACTCTGTCGTTTTATAAATTCTGAGAGAACTGTTTATTTAATTCAATATCACTGTAAAATTGGGTTACTTTGTTTCATTATTAAAACCATGGCATTTAAATTGTTTATTTATGTTGACACTGAAATACAGCCTACTATAAACATGTTTTTCTCAGAATTTGTAAAATGTCACTTATACCGTTCTTGTTTTCACCCATTCAGTTATTGATCATTGGCATACAGATTTGGTTAGTGAATTGTGACATTATGGTAATAGTACTTAAATACTGTAATTCATTTGTTCAACAATTTATGACAGATAAAGCTATGCTTAATTGAAATGTTAGTAATGTATAAGTAACACAAAACCACTGTTAATTGCCATATTTTATTTAATTTTGGGTTCTTCTGATTATACAACCTTGGAAAATATTAACTATGTTAAAAGGTTTCTGTGGGGAAAGAGATTCAAGTTAGTGAACATTCTCTGATTATTGATTGGCAAAATATTCATAGTTAATCAAAAGATTAATAACATCCAAGTAAATTTCTAAAATATGAAAACCAGCAGTCGGTTCTTAAAATTTAGATATTAGGTACATCATGGGTTGATAAGTGCTATAAATTATTTGGATGTACTTGTCATTAAAAGGGTATTATAGGATGTTAAATAATAAATTCTAATTTAAGAACGGTTTCATACCTTCATTAACTTTATTATCTATAAATAAGTCATTTTGAACAGGAGTGAATAGGTATCATAAAAGCAAATTTATAAATGAAAAAATAATTCCCTTTGTGATTTCTTTGAAGGATACAACTGTTGCACTGAATATCTTGGAAGTTTAATAAATTTTATCCACGTTGATTATTTCAAGTCAAACTTTATAAACTTGAAATTAATTTCTTACGTACTTTTAGAACATATCTTCTAACTGTCCTCGGCCTACTATTAACTAGCTCAGAACCCAGATCACCAAGTTTGCCAGGATGAGGAGGAAAATGTTCTATTTTGAAATAAAAATTATACATGGGAAATTTTAAAAATGAACAATATTTGTGTTAAAAAATCTTAAATAACATTTCTTTGGTTATGAAACCTGATCTAACAGCATAATTTTATAACTGTTAATCTCATATTGTATTAAGTTGTCTTATACGTATTTCATAATTAAGTAATATTCTCCTCAAAAGATAAAACTTTTCTTTTAATTAAACCTGCATTTCTAATTCTGTTTTATTCAAAGGAAGAATCTTTTCCTATCACCTGAAGTTAACTTCACCATATAAAACAAAAATTAATTTTTGTTTTATATGGTGTATGTTGTCAGAATATATTTTCAGTGCACATCAAATACACATCAAAAATTAACTTCACATAATTGAAAAAGTTCTTTTAATTAAAAGGAATTAGAAGTATCTTTTAATTACTAAAAAAATGTATAAAGGCAGTGAACATCAGCAGATTTAATGAAGTGACTACTTACATCTTCTGAGAAGTATACCCCTTGGTACTGCTATTAGTGGGAACACTCATAATAAATAATTAAAATATTCGTACACACATTAGGAAGGATTCAGTAATTGCAAGAAAAGACTAAAAATAAAGACCACTTATCTTGTGAAAAATAATAAAAAATACCCCTATATGTTCTGTAGCAAAAAATTCTGAAATTAATTTTAGAAAAAAAAAGACATTGGTTAAGAGAAAAATTAAATTACATAAAATTCTGTCATGACTACTACTTACTATACATGATTTACTCAATCTCCAACAAACCATTTTAGAACCACATGCTTTCTAACTACACAATATTTATTTTCAGAGAGTTATTGAGAGTACATTCAAGAACACAGATACAAACATATTACAAATTAGATAAAGATAAAAATATTTGCTAAATATCATCTGGCACCAAAGTCTCCACCCCTGAACTAAAAAAACTCATACTTGAGTTTTAGCAATTTTCTCTACTTATAATGCTGCACTTTATGTTATTTTCTTAACCCCATATATGTACAATGAAGACAATATTTGAAAGCCTTCTGGTAGTTTTTATTTGGATGTTGAAAGATAAGTTTCTGTTAAATATCTGAAGTATAAAAATGCATCTACGTATATCTCATTTCATAAATGTTTATTGAAAATTAAATTCTAATGTAACGGTTATTAATGCTTTTCTACCACTCCTAATTGTATATAGCTCTTGAGAAACCTGTAAAAGTAAAAATGATGATGATGATGATAATAATAATAATAATAATAATAATATAATAATAGTATGGTATAAACAATGGTATAAACAATGGTATAAACCTCAATACAAATCTTTTATCTTTTCAACATGTAGTTCTTGTAAACTTAAATGATAATGGGTGAACTAAACTGACTTTTCAAAGGCTTTCAATACTGTTTATACAGACTTGTCAAAGTTTTTCTATACTGTTTGCCATAGTTTATTGTGAGTGAAATTTCAATGCATTGGTATTTGTTACTTTTCTTGCATGAGTAAAAAGCTATTGAACCGGGTAATTTCAGTACGTTAAATATAAATTATTTGTGTGTCGAGCAGTTGTTAAATCGGGCATGTCTGAAGTGTCACATCTGAGCCCTTTATTATTTCTACTTTTCATCAATGATTTTGGAAATCGCTTATTACATAAATGTTTATTATATGTGGATGATCTTTAATTATTTATGCATAATGAAAGCAATATCCAGGAAAATATAGATATGATTACACAATGGTGCAACATGAATTGTTTAACCTTAAATATTGATAAATGTAAAGTTATGCATTACACTACCTCTCATTGTGCTTGAATTATCATATAAATGGTATAAACCTCAAGTTACAATTCATATGGTTTCATTTTGAGAACAACCAAGGATTAGGAATTATATATATAAATAAATGGGGGTAGGAGAGGGAATGGATTTTTGACATTATCTTGTTAACAATGGGTTTAAAAAATTCTTTGAGGAGAACAAAACTTTGGTGAAAAACATTAAGCAATTTTTTTTCTAATTAATAATTTTAGCTGGTGGATGTCTCCAAAAACTATTGGAAATAGAGAAAAACTGAATATGAACACTGCATAGTGATTTTGTAAATTATTTTGTTCAAAGAATTTTTTTTTCTTTTGTACAACATATTGTTAATGAGATGCAAGCAAAAAGCCAAAACACCAGACTTCAACCATTAGCATCAGGGCTAGAACCCAGAACTTTTAATGTGTTTACCTCCTAGCTACTGATGTTACCGAAGGAAATAAATCTTCTCTTGTTGCAATAACAGGGTGGCCAGCAAACCTGGAATCCTTGAAAACCGGGAATTTGAAAAAGCCTGGAAGAACCGGGAAAAAACCGGGATTTTTCGTTATTTTCAGATTTTCCCTCAACATTTAGCACATTTACATACTGTATCGTATTCAGTAAAGTGCAAAATTCCACTCTGTACATGATAATGCCGAGAGTTAAAATCCAAGAATGTCTTAGTGTCACAAGTTTTCTTGAGGATTGCAAAGTTCTTGACTCTCGCATAACACTTTCAAATACTGCCGCTTGTATAGGTGCAACATGAGTAGAGTACCGAGCACCTCGTAGCACCTATATGGTTGCCTGTGGGTTGCACGTGCATGGATGAGATATTTGCGGAACAAACGTCTCACCGGGAACTCAATTAGTTTTTTTAAATTCTTTATTAACACCACTACATGTAAATTTGTTTGTTTCGGTTAGTGTCGCGCCCTTTCTCTGATGACGTCGGCGGTACCGCTTTGTTATTTTTCCGGTCGAAACGACCGTGTCCTCACGTCCATGATATTCGAAAGGAATTTTTAACTTCTTTTGTAGAAGAGCGCAGTTGAAGCTCTCTTTGCTTATAGCACATACGGAGATTAAGACAACATGGATAAGAGCCAAAATTTATTGCTTATTTATCTTTGAAAATAGATTTTATTACATGGGAGTTTGTTTGTTTTTTTAATTTTTTATTTTTTAAATTTAAGTAGTATGACAGTGTAGGGATCACAGAATTTTGGAAATGTGCACAAAATTCACTTTCCCCCATAGCACGTCATACGCAGTTTGAACTGTTTTTGGACGTAAAATAAATTTTTAAAAAAGTGTGACAGTGTCCGAATTGACAGAGAGCACGAAGGAAATAAACATGCGGAGATCTTGACGGGGTTGCGCATCAGGAAATAGGAGTAAACCCTATTTCCATCACTGCATCAAATTTAAAGGGCCGCGACATCGCCAGATCGATTAAGGAATATCAATTTTCAAGAAAATTGACTGAATTTACCCGCTAGCGTTCACTGCCGGACGGACGTTTTGCCGTCAATCGTGTTTTCGATATCAAGCACCCACAAAACATGGATTCTGGCCACGTGTTAGATTTCTTTTCTAAATTTAGCAACTGGGTTTATCAACATTTCCGTTACCACAGACCGGCAATCAGAGTTTTTCTGACGAAAATTCGCTGCTTTTTCCCGCAGAATTACGTAGCTTTTACTCTACTACGTAAGCGGTAGAAAGTAAAAATATGTTGTAATGTGCGAAAAAGAACCTGGAAAACCGGGGAAAAAAAACTTGAATTCCATAAAGCTAGATGACTGGTCACCCTGTAAAAACTGCTCCAACTTTTTTTAATAAATTCATGTAAAAACAGGGTTTACCCTCCTATAATATGCTTCAAGTTACAATACAGTCGGACCGCCCAATATTGAATCTGACGTTTCCTTCGATAATATTCGATCGGGAGCGGTGACTCAGTGCATCAACTGAGTGCCTCGCCATTCAGTGGAGGATGATCACCGCCACCTCCCGATGAAAAACATGCCCTACACTTACGGGACTAATGACCTCGGTAGTTGGCGCGCCCGGAATCATTAACAATCAATCAACCGATAATATTCGATGTATAGAAACTTCGAAGAATAGAAATTTGACGATATCCTACTAGTTTCAAGGTTTTTAAAATTTTTTTTTCGCTGTTTCTCTGCAACATTAAGGGATTTTGGTGTGGACATTTTGATGAATGATTACCAGTGATTCCGGGCGCGTCAACTGCTAAGGTAATTAGTTTCGTAAGTGTAGTGCATGATTTTTGGTCGCTGGGTGGCTGTGAGCTTTCCCCGCTGGATGGCGAGATCCGGCGCTGACCTAGCGTCGGCTAGTGGGCTTTTCCCAACCAGGTATCTCCCTCCAGCGGGGCACCGTCCTAGCCGGGACAAGCTCTAAGCTCCCGACCAGTCTCCCGGCAGTGTTGTAGTGTAGTGCGTGAATGTTTATGTGAGGGGTGAGGATAGGACAATGAATGGGAAGGAAATATCGAGCACAGTCCGTGGCCCGTGTGGTAGGGTACTGCTTCAGCATTCGCCTGGTATTGATGGGAGAAACCACGGAAAACTACCGATCAGAGCAGTCGGCCGCTCGAACTCTCCTCCAGTGACAGAACTCGACCTGGCTATCGGGCCAGTGTCGAAAATCCTGCTAACGTCGGGACCTAGGATCCCTGATCTGAGGCACTGCAGCGACATCTGTTGTGACAAGTGTGTTAATCGGCATTTCGAACACACTTCTTAAGCGCATAAGAGTAAACTGAACCTGCGCTGAAGACAAACTAACATCTTAGAGCGGGGCCATGAGACGAAGGGGGCGATGGACCTTCAGATCGCTTTGGCGTACGCATTCCCACGATTGACGAGTTCCGTCGAAGAGGGAAAGGAGCAAATTATCTTCATGGGAAAGCTGGGAACTGGACGGAGTAACGGTATGCCGTGGTCATGATCGGGAAAGAAAAATAATTTTCTACCATTAGATCAAAAAATTGGATTTGAGCTCGCAATACAAGAGGGCATTAAAAAATGACATTTTGAATTTAATATGGCGTTCAATTTGAGACGCCACATCGGTATGGCATACACCACCTTCACATTGGCTATGTAACACATAATATACAAGAGAATTATTTGTGTACGCATTCCCTAATGGCGTAGTTGTTTTTTTTTTTCTCAGCACATTCAAAAAATTGTGCAGCGCAACACCGACACCTTACCACAGGGTCTTTTTTTGCGTTTCCCTGTTCTCAGTGGCGATTCGTTACATTGTTGCAGTATGGCCCAACAACCAGATATTTTCGGCCAATGTCCTTTGACACGTTAATATTAGTGTTTGTGCACGCCCGGGCATTAAAGCTATGGAAAGCAGTATCGATATCAATGATGGATGAAACCGAGAAAAGTGCTCAATTTAGAAAAAAAATACGTGTAGTCAGAATCCATGTTCTGTGGGTCCTTGATTCCGAAAAATCGATTGAAGCCAAAACATCAGTTCTCCTATCTGTAGAAAACGCCAGCGGCCAAACCGTTTAGCCGGTTTTCTCCAAAATTGATATTCACCAATCGATCTTGCTGATGCCGCGGCCCCTTGAATTTGAAACTGATATTTTAATTTTGTGAGGTACTTTACATGAAGTCCTTGGGGCATTTTGAAAATTACAAAAAATATCTCCATCGTTCTTGATTAAATTTTGTTGTTGGATAGTGCAGGTCTGATTTTCGTGAAAAAAAAACGATTTTTCGAAAATTGCGAAAGTTCAAAATTTTTTCAAAGTCTTCTTACAACAAAAATATTAAAGATAGTGATTTTTTCCCTTAATGAAATTTTTTCTTTAAAGATAGATTTTGAAATAAGGTCATGTACAGTTTTTCGAAAATTTGAGTATTTTTCTAGTCAGTTTGCGTGAAATATGGTTTTTCGTTATTTAAGGTCGCATCAACATCTAAGGAGTATTACTGTAGATTCAACTAGGGGAAACTGTAGGAAGAACACATGGATAACACAGACACACACAAACATCCATGCCCGAGGCGGGATTCGAACCCGCGACCCTTCGGCCCGAGATCACTACGACACTACTGCCTTAGCGATCTCGGCCACCGGGCCGGCTTTTAATTTTTGTTAAAACATTTTTCTTCAGAAACGGCTCTTTCATTTTTGAGGAAATTTTGTTGGTTGATAGTTTGAAGGACGTTTAAGAGAATCGTGTAGGTCTCGTGGTGGTTGAAAACACTAATTTTTCGAAAATTGAAAAAATCAAAATTTTTTTCGGCGTCTTCCTACAACTAGAATTATGAAGATACTTTTTTTTTAATGAAAAGTGTTCATTAAAAAATCTTTAAATAAGGTAATGTTAGGTAAAAATTAACTCAAATAAGGTAAAATGAATTGTGATGCTAGGCAGTTGGATGCTACACTGGGATGCCTTGCAACATGCCTTTTGTGTCGCGTTAATACACTGAAGAGCCAAAAAAAGCTGGTACACCTGACTAATATCATGTAGGGCCCCGTGCGAGCACGCAGAAGTGCCACAACACGACGTGGCATTGACTCAGACTAATGTCTGAAGTAGTGCTGGAGGTAATTGGCACCATGGATCCTGCAGGGCTGTCCATAAACTCGTAAGAGTACGAGGGGGTGGAGATCTTTTTTGAACAGCACTTTGCAAGGCATCCCAGATATACTCAATAATATTAATGTCTGGGGATTTTGGTGGCCAGTGGAAGTGTTTAAATTCAGAAGTGTTCCTGGAGCCACTCTGTAGCATTTCTGGACGTGTGGGCTGTCGCATTGTCCTGCTGAAATTGCCCAAGTCCGTCGGGATGCCCAATGGCCATGAATGAGTCAGGATGCTTTCGTACGTGTCACCTGTCAGAGTCATCTCTAGATGTATACAGACTGCTGTACTTTCGTTTCCCTATTATTCATAACACTGGCTAATTTCTCAACAAGTTTTTGCTTTGAGCTTATCAGTTTTTTTTGCTGGCTCCTGGCCAATCTGTATACTTCAACATTACTCGCTAAGGAATCACGAGCATGATGGTGCAACTAGGTGGAATTTCATCTACCTTGATGAAACCTTATTACAATTTTTGCATTCTGTCAATTTTTGTAAATTTGTTTTATTCTTGACATTTATTACCTCTTGTCATTTTCCAGGTAATGTCAAGATTATATTTAGATTCAGCAACATTAATTTGGAATGGAAATGGTATTGGTGGCAAAGAATTTATACAGAAGTTCTTCGAAAATCTTCCATCAACGGATCATATTGTGTCTTCAATAGACTCACAGCCATTAACTACAGGTAGTAATATTTATTTTTCAGAATCAATGGATGCACAAATTTTACAATTATTTGCAAGTAATGAAATTCTCAAGTTATTAACTGATTTATAATTTATTATAGAGTGCCTTGAAATGGAATCCGCAATGTTACACTGCGTTTTTAAATTCTTGGAAGTTTGTGAGCCATTTACTTTGAGAGTTGAGTATTAGAATAATTTTCAGTTAAATCAGTTTTCATTTTATTCAACTTCAAAAACTTTTAAAACCTAAGTGATGTTCGGAAGAAAAATATATTTATTGCCCGGAAGCGAAGCGAAGGCCTTTTCAGCGTTTGCGCAATGCATTAAGGGAAGTTAAAGAATAGAGTCCATGCGAGTAATTTACTCATATGTTGTTAATGGTACTTACTACCGGCTTACTTAGGTTCATGTTTCTGATGAAAGAGAATAAATGTGACAATGCTCAGTGTAAAACAGAAATGTTTTGAAGCTAGTTCTCGCAACAGCACTTCAAATGACTTGGGGTCTTTTGGGGGCAAGGTGGTGGATACTGTGAGCAGCTGAGATGTTGTTTTACAGGAAACACATGGGATCATATGTTATAATAGTTAATTCAGTGGCAAAATAAATATACTAGAAATTTGGAAAAATGGGTGACGGTTGTTTTTTTAAACTGATCTATGTTAATTTTATCAAGTCACTTTTTTTCTGTTCCGAAGTGTAAAGACATTAAAAAAAAATGGGTTAAGATTTGCCACAGAAATGAGTCACTTAAACTGAAAGGTATATATTTGCTAAAAGAAAAATACTCCAGCAGTGAATAGATTGTTATGAAAACATGGTAAGAACTCTTCTTGCACTATAAGATAATAATAGTGTCAGTAACTTGTCAAATTGTGAACAATCATTATTGTGAAATTAACCCACCAAAGTATTCATTACCTTTGCATTATCAATTAGAAAAACCACATTGATATTATTCAAAGTTAAATTTATTATTAAAGACTATTTTAAAGGATCTTATTTATTGTAAATATGAATTTTTCATAGTACATTAGAGAAATTTGTATTGAAAAGTAAGAGTAAATAAAAAAAGTATGTAAATAATAGCTATTAACATACTTAGTAATGTTAAGATGTGTTTTAACTGCTGAGGCCAAAAGTTAAAAATCAAGGCTCCGCCTCAATTTTTAATTTGGACGAGGCAGAAATAACACTAACATTTCGTGGTATGTTCAGCATTTTATCGGTCAATATAAAATATACGACATTACTGCGATAGTAAACACACAGATTCTGTTGCTGTGGCACCTTAGTACGATATTGTGGGTTATTGCTTGCAATATATCCATGTAAACATTCGTATACCGTGGTTCGAGAAAGATTGATGCAAATAATTTTGCCTAAAGCTAAAGATATCTAAAGAAATGACATTCAGTTAGGAAATAGGCGCCTTGACTTCCGGTGGCGACACCTTCACATCATCAGGAAATATTATTACCGGAGTTGAGTTTCATTTGGTGGGATGTGAGGAAAATGAGGTTAATTTACTTAATTTTCTAATTGCACTATTAATAATATTACAATTAAGAATAATTATTCCCGAAATCAATGTGAATTACTTCTGAATTGTTTGAATCTCATTTGTTTTGTACATCGCCATGTTTTTCTTAAACAAATGACTTGCGATGAATCGATGGTGTTTTACGTTGCAAAGGATGTTAAATTTGTTAACGTGCAGGTAGGTACAAGTACACTTAACAAACCTGCAGGATTGCAGATTAATGGGTTGAAGATGCATGTGACCAATAAATATTTTTAATACTAAATTATTACAAAATTTGCAGATTTTTTGTGTTAAAAACACAAAATGTTAAATATGCATGTCAGCACCATAAATACCTAAGTTCTAGTGCTCTGCATGGATAAGCAAGGAACTAGCCTCCAATTGGTTTCACAAAATCCAAAGAAAAGCAGCAATTTTGAACACTTTTTCTGTTGCACCGTGCCCATTTCACCTACGCTTTCGCTGAGACCACAGCGAATAGAAGAGAAAGTGTGATGACTCTCATGTTCTATGTTCTGCTGCTTGATAACATTAGTACAGATTTGCGACGGTTCTTGCGTAGTTCATCTGTGCAATTAAATGCTAGTCGGTGTATTAATCAGTTGTTTCCCCTTCCTGGAAATCGACCTCTCTGTTCCCCTGGAAATACCTTCTTTGTTCATTAACCATTTCATCAGCTCTTGATGTAAGTCTGGTGTGAAACTATCATAACATCAACTTTGCTAGTGTTTCTCTTGTAGTTGAATGTGCTGTATTACGATATGAAGCTAAAAATGTCTACTAATGAACTGATTTTTATCTTGTGTTTTGTGAATCCTCTAGGTTCTTCAAACTACTCAGAAACGTGCCAACCGTATTCTCGGCTTGACCGTTCATTGCGGGATGGAACGGTGCTGAAGTTTGGTGTCCAATATCATTGTATTTACAAAATTTTACGAATTCACCAGCGTGGAACTGCCCTGTTGTCAGAGAGTAACGTTTAAGATAATCCGAATCGGGCCAAAACTTATTTTTTTAATTATGCAGTCGGCATGTTAGGCATTTCAAACATTTCTGGCCATTTCGAAAAAGCATCAATTAAAATAAAATAAGTCTTACTATTAAAAGGTCCAAGGAAATCCACATGAATCTTTTCAAAAACTTTCTTCGCCTCAGGAAACTTATCTAACTTGCCTTTTCTCGGATTCTTTGCAAATTTCCTTCAAGGTAGATCAATAGGCTATCAGAGTCAATTTTTGACCACGAAACAAAAATACCGCTCGTAATACAGGGTGGCCAGCGAACCTGGAATTCTTGAAAACCGGGGAAAAAACCGGGAATTTGAAAGAGCCTGGAAGAACCGGGAATTTGATTTGAAAACCGGGATTTTTCGTTATTTTCAGATTTTGTCCAACTTTTAGCACAAATTCACATATGTCATCGTGCTCGGTAAAGTGCAGAATTCAACTCAGTAGATGATAACGGCGAGTGTTTAAATCGAAGTGTGAGATATGTGTGTAAGTATGAGAAGTGTCACATGTTTGCTGGAGGATCGCGAAGTTCTTGACTCGTGCATAAGACTACTTCAAACCCTGCCCCTTGTGCAACATTGTTGGAGTACCCAGCACCTCAGAGCACCTATATGGTTGCCTGTAGGTTGCACGTGCATGGACGAGAGATTTGCTGAACAAACGTCTCACTGGGAACTCAATCGCAGAGTTTCGATTAATGTCGCGCGTCTTTTTTGATGACATAGGCGGACCGGGAGCGGTAGCTCAGTGCATCAACTGATGTCACTGCAGCGCCTCTGACCGGGAGGTCCTAGGTTCGAGTCCTGACGGCGGCAGGATTTTCGACACTTGCTTTTTAGCTAGGTCGAATTTAGTCGCTGTCTGGAGGAGAATTCTAGCGACCGGCCGCTCTGATCGGTAGTTTTCCGTAGATTCTCCGATCAACACAAGGCGAATGCCGGAGCAGTACCTTAACAAACGGGCCACGGACCGCGCGTGATCTGTCCTTCCTCTTCCTTTTTCTATCCTCTCCCCTTACACACACACACTTACACTAACATGCACTACACTACCACACATTCCGGGAGACTGGTTGGGAGCTTAGAGCTTGTCCCGGCTGGGGCGGTGCCCTACTGTTGGGAGAGCCCTGGTTAGGGGGAAACCCCAGTAGCCGACGCACACTGGTTGAATCGGGCCAAAAACCTGGCCATAATGGCAAAATTCAAAGTGCGCTTTCGGAATTCTGACCTATCAAATTTCGTTTGGAAGACATTGGAGCTCACTACTTTAGCATATATCTGCAACTTTTTATTTTATAGCCACTTTACTGCAATGCTACATAGCAAGATTTTACACTAGATATCCCGGAAGTGTCTTCGACGCCACGGGGATTTATTTTCTCGGTTTTTTTTTTTTTTTTTTTTTTTTTATATTTCTTCTTCTGATAATTACTTTTAATAAGAAAATTACTGATACAAATTTTTGGAATGATTTAACCATATTAATACGTGCCACCGAGCACTTTAAGATTTTTAGTGTACTTGAATGATTTTTATTTTCTTGTCGTAGAAACCAAGACTAACAGTTCTACGGGTTTAAAAGTGAGCTTAATGATGTTATCTCAAACTACAGTTGACTATTTTTTCAATAAAATATAATATTTTTCAATAAATAAGTGCCGAAGAAATTAGGCCTGTACAGCGTTGATTCCCGACAGATGGGTGGCAATTGAGTAAGACATAAATGTACACATATAATTAATAATATTGCTTATAATATAATTATAGTATTGTAAATGTATCTAGCTCCAAATTCCGCATTTTCAGAAACGCTCAAATGCAATTTTCTCGAAAAGGGCTCCAGATTTTGGCTTTAAATTTTTTAAACGGATAGTTCTAAATGCACTTAATAACACGACATAAATGCCATTGTGATGTATTCTTTTATTGTTTTTTAAATTAAACAAAAATATTTTTTGAAATATTTCTTATATCGTCAATATGTACTTTACGGGCATTTCTTATACATTATCGTATTTGTAAGTATAGTTACCTCTAATAATTTTTTTTGTAAATAATTGTTCGCCACGTGATACAAGGAAATGTGTGTCAGCTGCATTTTCGATGGCCCTTTTGACCTTGAACGATGACATGTTTTATTAAGCATTTCCTTTCTTGAGCATCTGACTTGCAGTGACGCATCGAAGTGATCTTTGTTTTCCGGTGTCATGATCTGCATGCTCAGTTCGGATCTCCCAGGAGTCTTCAGTCATTAGTAAATCCACTTCCTACGTTATGTCTCTTTTCACTGCCTCTTTTCCTTTATGTCAAAAGAATGAAAAGAGATATAAATGCCCAACGATAGTTAGGATTTGCACAGATATTCTAAAATCAGCACGCTTTTGGGCAAGATATTCCGTCAATAACGGTGTATTTAGGATAAGACGTGAAATCATAAATTGCCGTAATAGTGTGTCTTACACAATTAAGTTATAGTGTGAATGATACATTGTAGATGTTTCTTTTCAAAGAGAACATTAGTAGAATTAATATGATCAGTTAACATATCAAATGTTACGAAAAGCTCCCTTTTTTTCATAATTCAATTTTAAAAAAATAGTGTAGGAAAAGGAAGAGGGTATAGATTCCAGAGCACAGGAAAAGGTGCGCAGATGCTACTTTACGATCATAACGAGTGTTCACTTTTTGTACATTAAGTAAATCAATGAACCAAGGAAGTCAAAAACTCTCTTAAATCACATTTCCCTCTAAAAAAATTTACCCTTCAAATCCATTATATTTTTTTAAAGCAGCGGTATTGAATTTCGTTGCAATATTTGTATTCAGCAACTTCGAAAACAGAACTTTACGTATAACCATATTTCTACGTACAATCCTTCAAGCTTCAAATTTGAATTTTAATATTTAATTTCGATATTCGTCATCAGCGACCGCGAGAACCATTCTATCAATCTTTTTACACATATTGGATTCATTTTTATGAGTCAGCCATTTCGTACCCGCCATTTTGAATTTTGAAATTTCATTTCATGATATTCAAATCCAGGGACCTCAAAAACCCAATGATACCAATTTTTACGCAAATCCACTGGCATTTGCAATTACGACCACGTTTTAGGCCCGATTCAACGAGTGCGACGGTAGGTCGGCGCCGGATCTCGCCATCCAGCGGGAGAAGATCACCGCCATCTCCCGAGAAAAAAAACATGCGCTACACTAATGGGACTAATGCCCAAAGCAGTTGACGCTCCCCGAAACACGAAAAAATCAATCAATGACATGGGCATTGCTATTTTTTCGATCGAAACGACCATGTTATCTCGTCCATGATATTCAATGGGAATTTTAACTTTTCTAAAAGAGTGCAGTCAAAGTTATCTTTGCTCATAGCCTACCTACAAGGCGATTAAGAGGGTTAGTGCCCGAATTGACAGGGAGCACGAAGAAAATGAACATGCGGTGATCTTGACCGGGTTGCGCGCCAGGAAATATGAGTAGAGCCTATTTCCTTCGCTGCATTGTTCAAGGCAGCGCAGGTAGTAATGACATTAAAGTTAAAATGTTGCTACAAATTTATGGTACTCAATGTTTTCTATTCTTCTTTCATGTAAAGTTTTAGAAATACTGCCAATTTAGTCCAAACCCAACCAATTCAAACGAAGCGCAAATCTTGTACAAATAAAACATACGATCAAAATTTCGATCGAAAATTCGAAAATTAGCGATCAAAATTTCTTGAAGTAAAGTAATTTGTTTGAAGTTAATTGTATGGCCTTCCATCAATCTACTTTCTTTTATAAGAATAATAATAGTTTCCAGAAACCTCATTTTGTTTACGAAGCCCAGGAAATTTGAAACTCGCGACTATGTTTGATGCCAAATTACACAAAAAATACTCGTATTTTCGAAAAATTCATTATGACCTTATTTGAAAATTTGTTTTTGATGAACATATTTCATTAAGAAAAAATGTCGCTTTGCAGTGTTTGTGGGAATTATCACTGTATCCCCACATAAGAACATCTCTCTCGATGTACAACTCATTGGATCTACGAAAAGGCTTCAAAGCTGTTTCTCCCTCGGCAGGCCATCCGTTCCGCATGTGTAGAAAAATCTTGCTGAGCAAAAGATCAACTTGTGTTGCCTTTTTGATATTATCTGCATTGCTGCATTGATTGACAATTTGTTGTCGTATACAAACTTTAAATCGCATTCTTCTAAGCACTCTGTTGTCTCCAATGGTAACCTTGGCAATCCATCTGGCAGCACCATTGTCTTTACCTTTGAGATACTGAAGCTTATAGTTGAATGCACTGAGAAACAACGCCTATCTCTGCAGTCTACCAGCAGCCATTGTGGGAACTCCACGGTGTTATCCAAAAAGTGCATTTAAGGTTTTATGATCTGAACAAAACACAAAATCATTGCCCATACTGATAGAACTTACAGACGCCTTAGTAGATTGCTAAAGCCCCCTTTGTGAATCACTACATATTCTTTTCAGCGTGACATAAGACGTGCAGCAAAAGCAATTGGTGTTTCAGAACCGACAGGTAACACACGTAATAAAGCTGCCTCAATTCCTTCCTTGGATACATCACAAACCAATATTAAAGGTCAACCAAGATGTAAATGTATCAATCTCCTGTCCAATTGAAAGTTACTGTCCTATGACATATAAAGGGAGCAAAATGTCTATTTGGGATATAAATTTTGCATAATTCATCATTCTGATGAATGCTTTTACCTGAGTAGGTTCTTGGGTTGAGGAGCTTGTACTATGGCTTTAATTTTCTCTTCGTCTTTTCACGGTCCATGATACAGGCCATCAGTTTAATTCCAAAAAGGAAAACCACCGATTTCGATTAATTTCAGGATGCTGCATTCGAAGTTGACAGCAGTTTTTTCTAGATTAGCTCATATTTTTGTGTGTCGCATAGTTGCCAGTTTTTACTGTGTTTTAGGGATGGCTCCAGTTACGATCAAAGTAAACTTTTCCTCGATGTTACTCGAGTGAGGAATAAATGGTATTTCCCTCAGTTGGTGAAATATAGGAGCTTCTTGTTGTTAGCACACACACACACATGTGTGTGTGTGTATATTACCTTCTCGCTTTGCGAATTCTTCGTAAGAAAAAGAAAGATATGTAATCGTACGACGGAAAACAGCGAATTTTCGCCAAAAAACTCTCTTAGCTGGGCTCTGGTCATGAAAAAATGGATAAATCCTGTTGCTAAATTTAGAAAAAAGTCCTCTTACTCGTGTTGCCAATATCCATTTTTTGTTGCTTCTTGATACCGAAAACTCGATTGACGGCAAAACGTCCACTTGTGGTCAACGCTAGTGCCTAAACCGTTCTGCCGATTTTCTTCAAAATTGATATTCCCCTATTTTTCTGGCTGATGTCGCGGCTCCTGGAATTTGAAACTCATATTTAAGTTTCGGGGGGTACTTAACATGAATCCCATCGGACATTCTCCAAATTTTCAAAAAAAAAAAATGCTCTAAATTTTTTGATTTAATTTTGTTGTTGAATAATGCGAAGGACATTTAAGAGAATGATGAAAGTATCATTTTCACTAGTATCCTCAATTTTTCGAAAATTGCAAAAAACAATTTCAAAACTTCAAAATTGAAGATAGATTTTTGCCTTAAACAATGTGGGTTGTATACAAGCACTTTAAATAAGATCATGTACATTTTTTTTGAAAAAACGAGTAGTTTGTGCGTAATTTGCGCTTAAAAATTACGAAACTTTTCTCAAAAACCTCTCCAATTTTTTCTTAAAATTTTCTCCACTTATGTAATAAGGGACGGTAAAAAAATATGGCGCTAGTCCCATTTTCTGATATATCTCGGATTTTTGGGAAAATTGATAAAAAAATCAAAACTTCAAAATTGAAGATATTTTTGCCTCACACAAAGTCTGTTGTACAAAATTAGCTCTTTAAAAAAGTTATGTACGATTTTTTGAAAAACCAGTAGTTTTTGCATAATATGTACTTGAAATTTACGGATGTTTTGTTCGCAAA
This sequence comes from Teleogryllus occipitalis, assembly GCA_011170035.1. Classification (NCBI taxonomy): domain Eukaryota; kingdom Metazoa; phylum Arthropoda; class Insecta; order Orthoptera; family Gryllidae; genus Teleogryllus; species Teleogryllus occipitalis. The sequence continues at coordinate 175,159 of BLKR01014789.1, read as the reverse complement.
AACAGCTCCATTTTTTAAAATTTTTCTCCCCCTATGTAATAAGGGACGGTAAAAATGATTATAAATAATGAAGAAAAAACTAGTGGTGCCGTAGAATGGCACATACTTTCTCGCGCTAGTTAGTTTTCGAATCTCATTAGTCTCGACTAGCTTCTGGATGGTCTTAATTTCTTCCCAGCTGACATCTGTTGCCGCCGAAGTGACATTATTTCACATTTTCTCAATTTTTCCGGCTGCCTAATACCTGAACAAAAACAACTGTGCGATTATGACAGAAGCGCCAATTCCTTGTATATACCTGGTGGCCGAACTTGTGAGAAGTCGGGTACGGAATCGCCGTGTTAGAGGGAGAAGTCGCGTCGTTGTTAATAGCCGTGTGGCGGAGTCATCTCATCGGAGGCAAGGTCCGCTGGTTCGCACCTTTGTTTGGGGATTATTATTTGTCACAATTCAATGTTTCCAAAGAAAATTGTTGAGAATTGCAGAAACGTTATTGAAAACTATTTGAAGCAATTCTAATTACAAAAACGATGAATCAAGATAAACTGTGCTAAACAGCACAATATTTTCTCACAACTTTGCTAACTTTTCCGTTATGTTATGTTGCTTCATGAACAAACAGAAGTGTTTTCAACCAGCAACAATTATTTTCCGCGCCGAGTTATGTCTTCTCAGTTGCCTTCTTTTTCTGCCTAATGAACATTTTTTTAAATCAATTTTTCGGCTGCCTAATGCTAGATCTGAAACACCAAGCTCTGTCTCTTATTGGAGTGCCACTCCTTGTAGCTGAGGTTTTAAATTGCTGGCGCCCTTTGTGCGGTTCGGAAGAAGGGGCCGCTGGTTCAAGCCTCGCTCAGAGATAATTATTTGTCACAATTCTGTGTTGCGACGGCCTGGCTTAAAGGAACCAAGAACATGCCTTTTGCTGTTCCGATGATATGGAGAGCTCCCCGGAATCACTATACTAACTGTTGTTTCTGTATGACGAACACGGAAGTAACTAGAAGAAACAGCGGGCCATCGAATATACAAACTTGCAATCCGTGATCAGACCTCAGTGCCTCATGGAGAAAATGTACCTGAACCTACTCCTCTGAAAGATTGGGAAACTATCGACATTGCAGCACTTACAGGAACCGATGAGGACACTATCTAAATATCTGCAGATGAAGATTCAACAGATAGTTTTACTTCCACCTAAAAGATGAGCCTCATTTCATCCTTCAGCGTGAATTGAACGATTTAGTGAGAGAAACTTTCGAAAGAGAAAGCTGAACTCTTGGGTGCTCGATTCAAAGAATATCGTTTACTGGCTCCCGCAACTACTTGCACTCAGTACAGGAAAAGGATCGAACCTTTTCAGAATATTACAGAATGGACGTTTCCTTATGCATATGCACGGACATCAATAGCCTGATGAATGAGTTAGGAATCCAACATAATTCATCTGATTGGCGTATTTTCATAGATTCACCTAAGTGCAGTCTGAAAGCAGTTATACGTCATAATTGAAATAAGCTGCCATCTATTCCTGTGGCACACTGTTTCAATGAAAGAGGCTAACGATATCGCACTCATTTTAAATCGTATCAAATACAAAGATCATGGTTGGCAATTTTGTGGAGATCTAAAAGTAATTGCAATATTACGTGGTCTGAAAGGTGGATTTACAAAGCACTGTTGTTTTTTGTGCCTTTTGGGACTCGAGAGCTACAGGATAACATTTCTCACAAAAGGATCCCCCCCGTGAGTCATTTAAGCCCAGTACCAACAATGTCGAGTATGAACTCTGATTGATCCAGGCAAGGTGCTGCTTTCATCTCTGCACATTAAGTTGGTCCTCATGATGCATTTCGGAAAAGGAATGGACATAGAAGGTGAAGGATTTAAGTATCTTAGACGGTGCTTTCCAAAACTAAGTGAATAAGTAAAATTAAGTGTAAGTTAAAGGAAGTTTTCACAGGACCTGATATTCGCAAACTGTTCCATCATTTTTTTAAAAGAATTTAAATGACAAAGAGTTCCATGCGTGGCGTTCTTTGGGTTTAGTTGGAAAAGGTTTTCTGGGCAAAAATAGAGATGAAAATTACGAGGCTCTTGTGCAGAAACTTCTGGTAGCATATGAAGCCTTGGGATGTCGGATGCTTTTGAAAATTCACTTTCGTCACTCCCGCCTCAATTTCTTTCCAGAAAATCTTGGAGATGTGACGAAATTGGGGGAACGGTTTCACCAAGATGTACGTACAATGAAAGCTCGATATCAAGGACGTTGGGACCGTGCAATGATGGGAGACTATAGCTGATCGATGAAGAGCGAGGATCCAACATTTCATAAAAGGAAAAAGTAAACCAGGTGCTTTTATTTGCAGCTGTATTATGTTTATACCTTATAAACTATTCCGAGTATGTAAATGCTGTTTCACAGTTTTTAAATGCTAATACAATATCTGAATATATCTTTATTTGTTTCGATTTAATAAATTAATTTATAGAATTTTAAAAATAGATTCTTTGACACAGCTGTCAAAACACAAAAAGTTGATTCCCTTTTTGTTCTCAAACAGCTCATTTCTCGGTACCTTAAAGATAGCTCATTATGCCTATTATGGTCAACTTGGCAACTATGCATTACAAAAAATACTAGTAAAACGGCTATCATAATCGTATTCAGCGACCTAAAATGAGTCAGAATCGAAGTTTTTTCTTTAGCTTTTCAAAAATTTCAAAACGTCGGCAAGTGGGACAGATGATTTTGTGCCCTAAGACTGTAGATAATAGCTTGTTGTATTACTGATGTAATGAAGCGTGCAATGAGTGGGGGTGGGGGTACACGCTCATATAGACGCAAACAAACATTGCTGAGACACAGGCAGGCCATAGCCAGGCCAAGCCACACCGACATCCATATCCACACAGACATCCGCGTCCACACAGACATCCGCGCCCACACAGACGTACACGCACAGACAAAAAATTCGACACTGAATACCGCAATTATCGCGAATTTCGTCGGACCTGCACAGAGTCGTAGCCAGTGGGAACCGTTACGTGTAACCAACCAACTGCTCAAGGACCTGAAGAGCAATTCCGAACTCGATGACCTGGGCTCTAATGTTACATTAGAAAATCTATAAAAAGGCGACTTGCTGCTGGAGCATGTTCAGCATGCTTGCTGCTGCATGTCCAGCGATGAAAAACGGCCGAGTTACAGGCTTCCCTAGAGGTGCTGAATGAGAGTTGAAATAAAAGTTCTCATGAGCCAGATCCTTATTGAGGTGAAAGATCTTGAAGGGGTAACCAATGAAGACGAGACTACTACGGCTACTCTGAGGCATTTCAGGAAGCGAGGGGGTTAATGCCAGCCGATGTGAAGTCTTCGATGGGCGTACGATGGGACACGGATGGCTGTTTTCAATCTTCCCATTGTAGCAGTAAACAAGATCTTGAAGGCAGGCAAGGTGGGGATTGGCTGGGTAAACTGCCGCGTCCGCGAGAAGATGCGAGTGACTTGATGCTACAAATGCGGTGACTTCGCCCATCAGGCGCGCATATGTCCAAACAGAGACAGATCTCAGAACTGTTGGAGATGTGGTGATAGCCACTTCGGGAAGGCTTGCAAGAAAAGCCCGAATTGCTTTCTTTGTACTGAAAGAGTGCAATCACGAGTGCAACGAATGCTAATCACGAGTATGGCAGCGTTCAATGTCCGGCCTTTAGCAGGCGTTTGAGAAAAAGCGCAGAATATGAAGATACTGCAATATATATATATATATATATATATATATATATATATATATATATATATATATATATATATATACACTGCAGTATGTGATCAAAAGTATCCGGACACCTGGCTGAAACGAACGTACAAGTTCGTGACGTCCTCCATCGGTAATCCTGGAAGTCAATATGGTGTTGGCCCACCCTTAGCCTTGATGACCGCGTTCACTCTCGCGGGCATACTTTCAATCAGGTGCTGGGGAATGGCAGCCCGTTCTTCACGGAGTGCTGTGCAGAGGAGAGGTATCGATGTCGGTCGGTGAAAGCCTGTCACGAAGTCGGCGTTCCAAGACATCCCGAAGATGTTCAATAGGATTCAAGTCGGGACTGTGCAGGCCAGTCCATTACAGGGATGTTATTGTCGTGGAACCACTCCACTACAGCCCGTGCAGTATCAACAGGTGCTCGATCGTGTTGAAAGATGCAATCGCCATCCCCGATGTGCTCTTCAACAGTGGGAAACACGAAGGTGCTTACAGTATCAATGTAGGTCTGTGCTGTGATGTCACGCACAACAAGGGGTACAAGCCCCCTCCAGGACAAACACACCCACACCATGACGCCACCTCCGAATTTCACTGTTGGCACTACACACGCTGGCAGATGACGTTCACCGGGCGTTCGCCATACCCACACCCTGCCATCGGATCGCCACATTGTGTACCTTCCATCTACTTCCTCCAATTGCTTGTCGGGCGGTGTTAATGACTAGCTGGACTGCGTCAACAGTCGAGCGGGCTCTGCGGAAACCATACTGATTTTCCGAAAGGCCTTCTCCCTCCACAGCTTTTTCCAGTCTGGTACTAATAATTCTCTCCAGAACCTTGCCAGCTGTGTCAAATGGCACAATGGCCGGTATGATGAAGGATCTTCGGGCGATTTATACCCCTTAGGGAGGAGCACCTAGCGCTGTTGTTTCCATCTTTCTGGATACACCCCTTCCCTCAAGCAAGAATAATAAAGATTCACAAAGATGTCGGTGTGAGCGAGTATCGCAGTCTTGAGGGCAATATTGGGAATGTTATCCGGTCCGGGAGCCTTTGTGTTGCCGATTCTGCTGATTGCGTGTGCGTGTGCGTAATTGTCACCTTGCCCGTCACATGTAAATTTTAAAATTAACATACCATTACGAAGTCTAGGATGTGATTGTGGAGCTGTTAAATGTCCTCCAGTTTCCTCATTAAACATTTTCACTTCTCTTTCCATGTCTATTTCATGAAAGTGAAGCTCGCAGACCTGCAACAATTTAATAGTCGGCATTTATCACACACCTCAAGAAAAGGCTTGCAAGTTTAAAGTATTTTTTTTTTAAATACCTACCTTTTAGTTATTGTTGGGAATGAAAGTTTTCTCCCTACAAATAGCTCGGATCCACGCACTCCTTGGTACTTTCTCTTTGGGAAAGCCAAACGCACCAACAGCAGGGCCATTACGATAGTTACCTTTACAATTAGGCACACAACACTTGTACGGCATTATTCTGATGAACTATAAATGAAACAATAAGGGTTTGAAAAGTTCACAATTTTCTAACACTTGTATACTGTGTATTCACGTTAAGTCCAAAACAAAGTATGTTCAATGTGTACAATAACCTACAAGCCTTGTAACACGTTTTTACAAATTGAAGCATAAATAAATAATTTGCTTATATTTGCTTAATTTTAGGTATGTGAAGTAAAGTAAACTTAATCAGAAACTAATGTTAATAAATGGTACTTAACAAGTTCTAATTTCCGTAATTAAAATAATCAAATTTCTGAACAAAACGTGACCAACACAACAGTCCACATCGCACAACACACAGAAAGAAATCTCGCCGTGGGTCTACTCCTGCTTACGTCACAAAATCGTCGCTTGGCTTTGTATTCCAGAGGGCGCTGATTTCACATGACAAGTTGCTTAAACCTCGCCTTGCACAAGCCGAACAAAATGTATTCCACTGCGCAGCCGGATGAGCACCCCCGGCTCTTGAGTGTCTCGTGATAAGATGTCGCCACTCTTTTACAATTCAGTGTTTAATTTCAAAACAAAATTCATTTTTCTTGTCCAGAATTTTTAATACTGTTGTTCTAAAGATTTCTTTCCCTTTCCGCATTAGGCTGGTTTCTGGCTTATCCAATGTACTTTGCATTGGAAAACATTCCGTTCAGAGATTGTTTACCGGCGAAGGCAGGTTTCTGCCATATCCATGTCCCACCTTAGAAAGTTTTTACTGTGTTTTTAAAATTTACAAGTGAAGATTTTTGTTTTGATTTTTGAGAGAATTTCAACCCTTTCACTTCACCATTTTTGATTTCAGGTACCACTTGCCACTTTCCTTTGACAATTGTGGTGTCTGTTTCTGGCTTTATTGCATTTTGTCAGGAACAACCTCAAGCTTTCCAGCAACAATTATTAATTACTGCTGAAGGTGATAAGTGGAAAATTGTATCAGATTGTTTTAGATTTCAAGAACCATGATGTTTTCACGTAATTGTAAATACTGATCCTGGTTAAATATGATTCTGATTTGATATGTAATTTAATGTTATGTGTAACAGTTCAAATCAATTTCCATGCAAATTTTTTTACTAAAATTGAAATCACATTATACTTAAGATGTATGAAATAGGTATTATAAAATAAAATTTCTACTGTTCTCATAGTCTGAGAAAAAGAAAACCCATTTTGATGTGTATTTGTAATCAATGGTCATTATTTCTTTTCTTTATTCATTAAAATGGAAATATTGCCATGCAGTACTGTAAGGAGAGAAGATTTCTACATAACTGAGTGACTGGTTGTTGAACACAACACGCATCTTATTTAAAGTCCATACAGTGGTGGTGATTTTGGGGGTGGTGTTAACTATCACCACCCCTAAAATTTAGAAATAAAAAGTGTTTAATTGGAACAGTAATTTTATTTAATATACTTAAATGCAAAGGAAACAAATGCAAGAATTTGATATTATATAGATTAATAGTTGTATTATTTTTAATACAATTTCAGTGTCAGGTTCACTTTTGTCAGTTTTCTCATACGACATAATAAATAATGAGAAAAGTGACAAAAGTGAATCTGACACTTCGTGGACATCAAGATTCTGGATCAATTTTTTGGAATATGCTCTATATAATAACTATGAAAATTTCCTATTTTTTTTACGATTTTGAGTTTGTGTTAGAGATAATATTTTCAAAGACAACCACTTCAGTATCAAACGGCAAAGGGTCATACACAAGTCCGCAAATACAAAAAGAGTTAATAGAGATTTTGATGTTTCCAAAAGGTACTATCTCCACTTGACACTTTTTTCTGTTCATAAAAAAAAAATTAATAAATAGATTTTTAATGTTCTTTTAAATTAATGATTTCTTTTTCTTTAGACTCAGTCAAAAATTGTTTCTGTTCATTCAGTTACTTTTAATGTACCTAGTTCAAAACAGATTACATTAATTAATTAAAATCTGTCTTAATAGTGCATTTTGTCTTTTACAAGGGATGAAGTATAATAATGAACTTGAAATTATTCAAGTTCAATTATTGTCTGTGGTTTACTAAGCATTGGCGAAGATCAACCAATTAAACAGACACAATAAACAATGTTATTTATATTGGCAAACACATTACATAGCAAATTGACATGTCATAAATTCTGTTTGTACTTTATGACTGTCACAATGCAAAATAGATCTCCAAAGGACTGAGAGTAACAAATTTAAACAATTCAAAATAGTCAGAATAAAAGTTGGTGTATAATGTTATTAATGTAATAAAAATACATGAACATGAGAAGATTTTCGGGTTAGTGAATGGAAGACATTTAACAAAAACACAAGATTAAAAGAACGACTTGGACTTTTTGGGACCAATCCAAGATATGAGTAATTCTTGTTCCAAATCATCTAGTAGTGTAAGTATTGAGGACCTCAAATAAGTTAAAATCTTTTTAATAACTCACTAGTGAGAACCCGTCAAAATTTGACGGTGAGATCTGAAATAAATGTAAAAATACTGTACCCAGACTAATGTTCACAATATATTGCATTGTTTGGATCTTGAGGGTATAACGAAAATATTCTGTGATGAGTTCCCAAAATTTTGAACTCGTATGGCCCATGACCAGGTGGCAATGCAATATCGGCACAAAAGATATAGCACCATTATACTGAAGGATATTATTTCTTAAGTTTTTTGATGTGTCATTATCTCCTATAAACAACTCTTTGATTTCTTCTGGCATATTGCTCGAAGGTATACTTATTTTCCCATTTAAGCAACACAGAGTAAATCGTTTGCAGAATTTCTCTTACATGGAAAGTACAAAGCAGAACAAAACTAACATTTCATAGACAATGACCCAATAGAAAACGAAATGACCTCACTATCACGACACCTACGCTGACTTTCTCTTTCCCTGCGTCCAGGTAATGTATGTTTGCGTCTTTTGGGGCGCGTGGACAACGATTCGGAATTCGACATAACCTGTAAACAACTTCACTAAAGTACAACCGAGCAAAACCCACTGTGCGAATGTTCTCTACAAAATACACCACAGAAGCAAATACATGCAAACTGTCAACACCACAATGCAATTATTACACTGAAACAAAACCTTGAATTCTAAACAATCAAAACAAAACATCAAGCAGCGTGGACTCACATCTATGGACTTATGTATATCGATTTTGAAACTGCCACCCTTTGAAAGAAAACAATTGACTATTGATAAGCGTACTATTAAAGAATGATTTAATTAATTAATTTACACTGTAAATGTTGGTGAATCAACACAAACAATATCTGATAACACATCTAGGGATCATATTCTTTCATTTAAAAGAAAAAATACAACAATCGGTTCAGTAGAAGCTCTAAACGAAGCCATGGCAGAATACCTTATTTTTTTAAATATATAGATTCCTCCACATGCACTCATGCCAAACATTTGCATGTAGCAAGTAGACTACATTACTCCTGTCAAACATACTATTGGTACACGTACATTAGTCAAACCTTCTACGGAAAACAAAAATACACTTCTAATTAAAGAGTCAAAAATTGCCATATGTAAAGAGCATGACACACCAATAGTACGAGAACTTCTAATGGCAAAATATGTTTTGAAGAACCCATGGAGTTGTCAATGTAGGTGGTTTCCAAAAATCCACTGTTCCCCTTAGTATTTAATTTTAAGTAATAATCTCAATTCACTTTATTATTTTTTCAGCATTTGAAAAGTTGAAGCAATATACATATTGATATGGTACGTGTTGATGCAAATTTTATACTGACATTTGCATTTCCTATTTTTATAGCAAATTTGGATGTATTTTTTGAGATTTTTGAAGAATATGTAATGAATATGGTGGTTTGAAGAAGAATCAATTTTTAAATTTGATGTGCAATTAAGGTTGCCAAAATGATAACAATGCAATTCAGTATATCTGAAATATATTTCAGAGCATATTGTGTATTTTTATTCAACTAAATACTATATCAGGTAAATAGTTAAACAAGGAAATAGTATATCAAGTAAACAACTAAAGTGTAGATCAAGATAAATTACAATGTACACTCAAGAATAACCATTCTTTTCTAGGAAGAATTTCCTCGACTTGTCCAGGTCATTTCCTTATTTGTCCATGTTAAAATTTGTGAAGTATTTCAGAGTATTTAAATAAAATATTAAATAAAACATGACTTTGGTCGATATTAAAACACTGTTATTGACTGAACCCTTTGTCAATTTGCGTTTGATTCTCATGCAGTAACAAATTATGTGAGAAACAGATGCATAGCGATTTAAAACAATTCCTGTATTGATCTATTTTTGAGCTCTTGGATCGCATCGAAAAAAGACAAAATAACAATATTTGGTTAACATAGGAATTAGCCGCTTGCTATCTCTTAAAGTAATTCTGTGATGTAGTTCATAAGTAGTCCCACTATACAATTGTTTATTATTATTATTATTATGGGCGGTTAATATATCGATGTTCACGACGTATGGCAACCTTAGGGGCAATCTTTTGATAAAAATCAGACGGATGCGATTAGCAACATATACTTGGGTTTTTTCCTAACGCGGCAGTATGGGTAATATCTTAAAGTGGAATATGGCATGAATTTTCGCGTCTTTCTCAGTTCTGCCGCAAGATGTCACATGATCGCGACCGTATCAAACCGTGCTGCAGGTCAAGCGACTCTATACTTGTGTTTTTCTAACGTGGCAGCTAAGGGTAGTATCTCCAAGATTGAGTTCGGCATGACTTTTTGAGTCATTCTCAGTCCTGCCGGAAGATGTCGCACGATCGCGACCGCATCAAGCAGTGCTATAGATCGAGCGAGTCTAGCGGCAGAACTGAGAATGACTCTAGTCGTGCCGAATTCTATCATTGAGATCCTACCCTCAACCGCCACGTTAGAAAAACCATCACTATTTCATTATCTGTGCACGACTTCTAGAATTCAGTGGGAAATATAGTTATTCAAATTATCGTTTCCATGTCGCGGCAGGAAGCATTATTCCTTGACGAAGTACATCATGGATAAGAACCCAAAATGTATTGCTTATGTATCCTTGAAAATAGATTTTATTACATGGGAGCTGATTTTATTTTATTTGTTTTAATTCAAAATTCAAGTAGTATGTGACTTAGTGTAGGGATCATAGAATTTTGAATGTTTGAAAATGTTTCAAGAATAAATAAATCTAACTGATGAAACGACCGACATAGCGGCTTTAACAATTTTCTTTGTTGGCGGTGTACGGTAAAAACAGATGAAGGAATGTTTTTGAGAGAAGATTTCAACACTTTGCTGTCAGATGTTACTTGCACACAGCCGTCGAGGTGGATTGGGAGAGGCGCTAAACTGAACTAATTTTTTACAGTAGAAATTTAACGAATAATTGAAAATCGAAGACCAGTAGCAAGGTGACAAATCGTCTTCCTTTAGGGAGGGCAGCCCTCCTTTTGTAAGTTCTGCCCTTCCTCGAAAAGTGCTGTCCTCTTCGATATTTTAAAACTAATCTGTTAATTTTCTCCGAGATGCCGCACGGTGTGACCAGATGGTGAAAACGTGGCCAAAACCTCAAATGGGTTCGAATTCATTTACTAAGTTGTACATGGGGGTTTTCGAGGTCGCTGATTTTAAATCTGATATCAAAATTACACAAAACAATATGGCCACCGAAAATGTAATTAAGACATTCATAAGAAACAACATATACAAAACATAAGAAATTAATCATAAAACCTCAAACCGCAGATATTTACAATACGTGTTTGCTTTATTTATTACGTATTAAATTATACTACTCGTTTATACGAGTTATCGTTTTCGCATTTCTTATTTGTGCAAAAATCCTTTGAACAGAACTCCTTTTATATTTCATTGGAATACTGTTCCGCGGCGAAATGCATACGCACATAAGAAATTAGTCATAAAATCTCAAATCGCAGATATTTGCAATACGTGTTAGCTTTATTTATAACTTATTGAATTACTCTATTCGTTTATTTGAGTTATAAATCATTATACGCATTTCGTATTTGTACAAAGTCTCTTGAATAGAACTTTGTATATTTCACTATAACAATGTTACGCGGTGAGATGCACATGCAAATAAGAATTTATTTATAAAACCTCAAACTGCAGATATTTGCAATACAGGTTTTCTTTATTTATAATTTATTGAATTACTCTATTCGTTTATATGAGTTATAAATCGTTATTTGCTTTTCATATTACTACATAATCCCTTGAACAGAACTTATCGTGTATTTCACTAAGACACTGTTCAGCGGCGAGATGCTCACGCACAAAAGAAATTAGTCATAAAACCTCAAACCGCAGATATTTGCAATAAACCTTTCTTTATTTGTACAAAATCCTTTGAACAGAACTTTTCGTATATTTCACTATGACACTGTTCCGCGGCGAGATGCACACGCACATAAGAAATTTGTCATAAAACCTGAAACTGCAGAAATTTGCAAAAAGTGTTTGATTTATTCACAACTTATTTAATTACTCTATTCGGTGAATATAGTTATAAATCTTTATACGTACTCGCTATATTTGAAAAAATTCGTGAACTAAATTCTCGATTAATTTTACTAGTCAGGTTACCGCGGGGTACCTTCAAGAAAAATTGAAACATTCTACACGATCACAGAATGAAAATCTCGTTTATTAATGTAGGAGTTTTCGGAAGAATTAGTTAATTATCTATACAAACATTTCTACGAACTGATAACATTCCATGCGAAATTATTTTACCAGTGCCATGACGCATTCATTCTTAACTAACTAATCAGTAAACCTTATTTGGCAGTATCCGCGGGGTAACTGCATTTTTAGAAAGATGATCAAGTAATATTATAGCTGAATGCAATTTAAATAAGTTATTATAAACTTTTGTTTTACTGAATTCTTTGAACGGATCACTTAATTTATCTAATGCAGCGTGTCGTAGAGATGTATGTGCTCAGAAAAACAATAGTGTATGCGTCTATACTCGGCTCAATATGCGTCTATACTATATACTCAATATAATATACTCAATATGCGTCTATACTCGCCCAATCCTTATTAACTTCAAAGGTAATGTAATATTCTTATGACTAATATTCATAATCACAAGCGATTCACAATATTTTCCGGTACAAAACGTGTGAATGGAATGATTGTTAGCTTTAAGTCCCCGCTCAGTAATGCAAGTTGCCGCTACGAGATATACACTGTGATAGAAAATATTTCATAAAACACGAATCTCCAGTGAGACGCAGTCCAATTTTCTGTTAACTGAATGATTAATATTCAAGCTAAATTGTCATTAAAATTTTCAGGTGTTATATATATATATATATATATATATATATATATATATATATATATATATATATATATATTACTTTTAGGCTAGTTAGATTTTATATCACATTGCATCGAATATAAATAATCGTAATCCGTATTAAATTAACATATTTTTTGTTTTACTTACCACCAACAGGGACATCCATAATTGCAAAACACAGTAAAAATAATTTTGTAGCACGTTTTTATAACTATTGGAAAGCACAGCTTACTATCGCCTCTGACGCTAGAAGAGCACTGACCGTGTACTCCAACTTCAAACTTCCACTGCGCGCAGCAGGTACAGGGATTATCCTTCATACTTTCACAACAGATGTGCGAAACATTCCTCTTTCAAGTGGGATGGTCGGAAGTCCCCAAAATAAATTTTAATTTTTGAGGTTTTGGCCACGTTTTCGCCATCTGGTCACACCATGTGCCGTGCTGAACTGTTAAGGCCCATTCGCAATGCAATCACAAACATAAGCATAACACATATACATAGACATCAACACAAGCGAAGAGTTGGCGTATTCACAATGTCGAACATAAACATAGGCAAAATAAGAGTTTCTATTGGCTATGAGACATTCTAGTTTACTATTGGTCAGATATGAGAATCGATTTCGAGATATCGACTGTGTCCATGAACCATGGATTGGATTTAAACCAGTGCGAGAGACAAATAAAGACTGTGAGGTGTATGAGTTCTTTGTGACTAGTGCGAATAAAGTTGTGTATCATAAACATAAATTCTGATATCGCGTCACAATTTATGCTGATGCAAGCCAGTGTTGCTAGGCGGAGCTCACCAAAGAAGGAGGCGGCAGAAGAGGCGCTGGTGGATTCACCCCTTGAACCAGAGGAGACTCCAGCAGGGGGATTTTAATAACCTCCTGCGTGAAATGCGGGAAGAGGATCCCCATCAATTCTTTATGTACACAAGAATGACACCGGAACAGTTCGACTTTTTATTAAATTTAGTGGCCCCTTTCTTGAAAAATAAAATAGTATCCGGACACCGCTGCCAACATCCTTGCGACTGGCTGTTACATTAAGGTTGTTGGCCACTGGTGATTCTATACCGTCATTGGCATGGAATTCTAGAATTGGAAAGAGCACATGTTGTACATTAATCAATGAAATAACACGTGCTATTTTGGAAGCTCTCCATGTGAAGTACGTCAAAGTTCCTACACAAGAGGACTATGGAAAAACGGCACATGATTTTAGAGACATGTGGGATATGCCTAATTGCATTCGTGCCATAGATGGCAAACATATTGTTATTCAATGTCCTCACAACTCAGGATCACAGTTCTTCAATTACAAGAAGGACTTCAGCATAGTTCTGATGGCAGTGAGTGATGCAAATTATTGCTTCACACATGTGAACATAGGTGCATTTGGAGCAGAAAGTGATGGAGGTATATTTAGGCGGTCAGAAATTGAACAGAGACTTGACAGTGGTATGCTCCCTTTGCCACCTCTTATCCCACTTCCACATTCCGAAGTAGTGGTGCCTCATTATCTAGTTGGAGATGAAGCTTTTCCTCTAAAGAAAAACCTAATGATGCCATTTTCAAGAGCCAGCTTAAATAGAAATGAAAATAAAGTTTTCAATTATCGCCTTGCACGAGCAAGGAGAATAATTGAAAATGCATTCGGCATCATGGTCTCTCGATGGAGAATATTCCATCGTGTAATAAATGCAAAGCCTGAAAATGTAGACAACATTGTGAAGGCAACAGTGTGCTTGCACAATTATTTAAAACTAACAGAAAAGCATGCTCTGCAAAAAACTTATTGTCCAGTATCATACACTGATAGAGAGTGTGAAGGACTGATTCAGGATGGTGATTGGAGGAGGAATGTTCCTGAAGGAGGTGGCGCACTTCAAACTTTGCCTCCAAAGCTAAGACTTGGGGCACGTAATGCTACACTTGAAGCCACTGAAGTCACAGAAGTGCGTGAGGCTTTAAGTAAATTCTTTGTTTCACCAGAAGGTTGTATTGAAAAGCAGGGGTACTACATGAGGAGGTTAGGTGCACTGTAAACAGAAATCAATATATAAAAGCAAAATAAAACAATTTCTTGCCTAATTATATCTTTTGTTTATTGCATAGTATATATCTGGATCTGGATCTGGATATAGTAAGGCCCGAACTGAACCGACAGAGGGATGAAGGGAGGTCGGCAGGGCCAGTTTGGGTCGATCAGAACCGACGCAGGAGTGGAAGGTCCGTGCACACGGGCGACGAGCTCACGAGTAGCATTCGTCCCCCCGCTAAGCGGAGGTCAAGCTGTTTATAGGCCTTTACTGCTGAGACGCTCTTTCCAAGGCGGAGCTACGCAATATGGTTACGCAGGCGCCAGCTTTTTGCGGCCACGCGACAGAAGTGAAGTGCGGCGTGCATGAGTGAGTGAATGTGTTGTAAATATAGTTTACGAATGCAAGAATTGCATTTACGTGTGCAAGAATGCAAATACAAAAAAGGAAGACCAAAGAAGAAATTATGAACAAAGAACATTCTGAAAACAAAACAGAAAAACAAAATACTATATCTACTAAATCAAGGCCTAAAATGGCTATTGTAATTAGTTTAATTTACATTTTAGATTAGTATTAGATAGTCTATATACGATGTACGCCCTCCCTATGCTTCAGAAGCCTAATCGGCTGAAGCTGTTTGCTGTAGCCCCTATGGATAAATTAACTCCTGCCTCTCCTGGGCTACTGGAGAGGCGATAATGAAACTCGGTAGCAGTATAGTTTAGAAGAAGGCCACAAGAAGATGGCCGAAACGTCAGCCACCACCACAGATTCGTCCGGTTTAGATGAATTCTCGGATTCTTTGTTAAAGACCTGTGCGTATGCCATTATACACCCGTTAACTCACGTGTTTAATTCATCGTTATGCACCGGAACGTTTCCAGATATTTTCAAAACAGCTAAAATTAAGCCGCTCTTCAAAAAAGGCAACAAAAATGAAATTCAAAATTATCGGCTCATTTCTCTTCTATCAGTTTTTTCAAAAATATTAGAGACTTTTTTACGTACGAATGGAAACCTTTCTCAGTAAACACGACGCGCTTTCAGATTGCCAACATAGATTTAGAAAATCAAAATCAACGGAAACAGCCATAGGTTCTTTTTTTTTAAGATGTCGCCTCATCATTGGATCAAAACGAGGCACCTATTGGATTATTTTTAGATCTCTCAAAAGCTTTTGACGTCATTGATCATGACATTTTAGTTTCAAAATTACCTTCATATGGAATCCGTGTTATTGCTCTAGATTGGTTATGTTCGTACCTTAAACAACGATCTCAGAGAGTTGAAATACCTTACTGGAATGATGGAACATTACGTACGCACCTTTCCGACTCTTTGCCCACTGCACGTGGAGTTCCTCAAGGATCGATTTTAGGCCCTATTCTGTTCCTACTTTACGTAAACGATATGCCCTCGACGATTCGAAACGGAAGAGCGGTTCTCTTTGCGGATAATTCGAACATCTTTTGCAATAAAGAAACTGTAAATAGTACAATATCAGATGTTCCAAATTGGTTCCGAAATAACAAATTAATAGTAAACGAAAAGTAAACGGTATTAATGCAGTTTTCCATTTCAAATAAACAATTCTGTGCTCCATTGAAAGTGAACGGTGTACCATTGATGTTACGGCAACAAAATTTTTAGGTCTCTGAATTCAGTCAAACCTTAAATGGAACGTCCATTTAAATGAATTGAACACAAAATTAAGTTCATTATGCTACGCGTTCAGAATTCTTGCAAATTCAGTCAGCCTTACCGCTCGTTGTGTATATTTCGCGAATGTTCATTCCCGCCTGAGATATGGCATAATATTCTGAGGAAATACATCTTATAGCTCCCAGACTTTTAGATTACAAAAACGAATTGTGCGAATAATAACCAAATCCCATCCACGTGATTCTTGTAAGCCTCTCTTCATTAATCTAGGAATTTTACCATTACCGTGTCTGTTTATTTACAAATCAGTGGTTTTTGTCAAAAATGACTTGCTTAAGGGCGGGAATATATTTTCAGAAAATGCCGATGTCTATTACTATAACACTCGACGTAGTAATCATATTTATCAGGTGACAGTATCAACAGCTCATTACAAAAAATTCACATACAATACATGTACATTATTTTACAACACTTTGCCAGATGACATTAAACGATTAAATTCGATAGAAAAGTTTAAATCCCAACTGAAATCGTTTCTGCTGCATAACTTTATATACAATTAGAGACTATACTGATAATCACAAGAAAAGTAACATTAATTTTAACAATGATACCTAATGCATTATTTACCATTTGGACTGTATAAATGTGCATAAACGCCCGGAGGGAACACTCGGCCATTCCGTCTACCGGAAACCTACCCACACCAACCGCTACCTACATGCCGGCTACCGACACACCACCACCCTGCCACGAAACGGGGTGTCCATTCCACCCTCACCCACCAGGCCTCTCTGATATCTAAATAGCCTTGAGTCAGAAAAGGCACTACTCAGAGAGACCTTCATAACTAATGGTTACAGCGGTTCCGCCGTGCATCATGCCCTATCGAGGCTCAACTCTGCTACATCAAGGGAACGGCACGAGCCTTCCAGTCCGCCGCGCAAGAAAGCTCGTTCACCTTACATAAAAGGAGTCATGGTCAAGATTGGTAGACTGCCGCGCAGAGCCGATATCCGTCCCATGTTCCAAACGCACAACATCGGGGGGAACCTGGTCCAGGTGAAGGACTGTCCAGACCCTCAAGATGCCGGCGTGTATGAAATCCCGTGCAATTGTAGTCTTGTTTACATCGGCCAAACCGGTGCGCACGGTAGAAGAGCGGATGCAGGAACATACGCGACATGACCGGCTACAAAATATCCACACGTAGGCCTTAATCCAACACGCCGCCGAAATGAGTCACCTCGTCAATTACCACGAGACCCGTGCAATATCTATAGAAGACCGGTGGTGGCCTCGTTTGATCAGAGAGGCTTTGGAAATCTCTAGGAGGCCCGCAAACCGCAATAGAGGCGATGGGCTCCGCCTCGTGGCCAGAGCCGCGAGCTCATCTTTCCGGAGGATAAGACTATCACCCCTCCGGAGGATAAGATAATCGTGGTGGGCGCGGAGGGCATCCCGGCCTCAGCGGCCGTTGCGTTTGCCATCCCAGCGCCACCACCACTACCGACGACGGCCCCACCTACGGCTTCGCCGGCGCCGCAGCGAAAGCTGCAACCGCTGCGCCCAAAGCAACAGCCGCCGGCGCCGCCACCGCCCTCACCCGCCCTTGGGGACATGGAGACGGCGCTCTTCGGAATCCCCGCCGGCGTCATCTGCGCCTTCGCGGTGGTGAACCTAAGTAGCCTTAGGGCCTACTGGGACACCTTCCGCGACGCCGGCGCGAGAGCGATCCCCCGCGGCGCCTCCGCCCACTCACGCGCCGGTTCCCGGCACTCCTGTGGGGCAGTCAGTGAGAGTGCGTCAGCTCAATCGAACTGCGTATCTCTCCACCGGCCGCCCCTTACAACTTTGCATTGTCGGGGAAACGGCGCCGCAGCAACGGCCCATCCGACACAAACAGCCGCGAGAGCGGCACCGAGCTGCTGAGCGCCCCTGGCGGCGCTTTGAACGGCGCTGCTGCTGGCGCACCTAGTGGAGAGGAAGGCAACGAGGCCCCCACCCCGCTCAGCGCGCCGCCTGGATCGATCGGTGGCGCTGCGCCGGGATTGGCCGGTGTGCTCCCCACCGCTTCGCCCGCCACCAGCTCTCCGCCGGCCGCAGAGAGCGGCATAGCGTCGACAGCCTTGCGCGCACTTCCCCCGCATAAGCTCTCTGAGCTGTGCGACGCGGGGGAGCAGATAGTGCGTGGGAGGCAGTCGCCGTTCCCTGATGCCGTAAACCGCGTAGGAGGCGCGGAAACGCGCCCCGCCGGGCCTGGGCCGCCTGGAGTCGACGAAGACGTCGCGGCGCCACGGACGCTTGAGACAAGTCGGCGCCGTGGCGATTAAAAAGTGTATAGTGTACATAGTGAAGTGAAGTGTGGTATGACTGTGCGAGTGAATGTGTTTGTAAATATAGTATAAGTATGATCGATTGAGTGAATGATCAAAATAGAAGAAATAAGAACATAAACAATTATAAGAACTCATCAAATTTTCTCAATATTTAAATCATTAAAACAAATAGCCCAAAGAGGCCATGTGTAGTTTTAATTAGGTATCCATGAATAAATTCCCGCCTTGCCAGGGCTACTGGCAAAAAGGGGAAAGTGAAAAAAAAGACAGCCGCCGTTGAGCGAGCGCCGCCAGGCGGGAGCTCCGGCGCTGCGACGCTGAAGGGCCCTGGGAATGCGGTGGGCGGCTCGCCGCCAGCCGTTTCTCCGCCGGCCTAGCGCTCTTGCCAGCGCGACGCCGCATCCCCGGAGCCCGCAGTAATGGAAACTACCAGTGAGCCGCAAAGCTCGCCCGAGCAGCGACGCTCACCCGGCCCAAACAACACGCCCAAAAGGGCCGTAAAAAGAGAAGGCGCCGGCGCAAGGGCCAAACGACGGGCGGGCCTACCCAGGCACCCGCCGCGCCGCAACCCCAACACGACACCCAACAACCCGCCGGTCTGGTAAGTGCGCCCACGGACTCCGAGCATCGTCAGCCTCCTTCTGTTCCCCTCCCTGTAGGCGATGAACAGTCTGACGGCAGGCAACTCGTCTCCGGAAGCCGGCGCAGTCGCCCCGCAGCGGAGAATACCGGGGCGCGATCCTCCGCGCAGGATCCGCCCGCGGAAGCCCTCCGGCCGGCCGCTTCACGGCCGCCGAAACGACCTTACAGAATACGACTTAAAATCGGTTCTGATAAGGTCTTAGAGCACGGCAGGCAACTTGGGCCCTTAACAGGGTACAAGGCGACCATTTCGAAGGTCACCAGCCGTAGCAAGCGCACTGTGTACGAGGTACATACCTATGACCGTGTGGCGTACACAGAGCGTACACGGAGCACTATTGCCGCAGCGCGAAACAATTTTTGTTCGCGCATCCGCCACCGCCAGAAAACTCTGACAAGTACCTCAGAGTTTTTCTTAGAGGGCTCCCGCAGGGCTACACCACGGAGGATGTCGAAAAACAGCTTAAAGAACTGGGATTCACTCCTACCGCTGTAAAGCAGATTTCTCTGCTTAAAGAATCCCCGGTCGCCAGTAGCCGGGATTCTGGTGTAGCAGGAGGTGCATCAGACACCGAAACTCGGCGCGTGCAAGTTCCCACGGGAACTTTCGCGGTCACCTTCCGCGACAACGCCGAGTCGCGGAAAGTTTACCAATTGCGGCAACTGGAATCATTCGCGATCGTAGTCGAACGCGAAAAGTGGGCGCGACAACGTTTCTGCAATAGATGCTGCCGCTGGGGCCACATCGCTCGCAACTGCGAGTATGATGTGCGCTGTCGGCTCTGTACGGGCGAGGATCACCCGGAAGGAGACGATAAGCGTGGCACTAAGCACTGCCCGCGGTTAGGCAAATTGAATTTAAGACCGATTGGCTGCAATTGTAAGCAGGGACATGCTGCATCCTTCATAGGATGCAGCCATTGCACGCTGCCCAAGCGTCCTTCAGACGCGCGTGCAATTGCAGGGACTGAGGGATCCTCGTCGGGAGCTTCTAATTTCATTAGAAACCCGGCGCCACAGACGGCAGTTAACGGCGGGCCGGCCTGGAACGAGATCGCGGGGCGCCTCGGCGCACCGCGCACCTCGAGGGCCAACGCGACGCCTTCAGGGGCGGCGGGAGCGCGGCCCACTGCACCCGTAACTGCCGCGCAAGCTATTTCAAGGAGCCAGTTCCTAGAATTGTTCAATCTTTTCCTACAGTCATTGCCTCACAATGACTAACTCCATCCACGTAGGTCTAAATTCAGCACCTCTCCGCGCTTGTACTTGGAACGCGCGAAGTGCTATTTTCAAAGCCCAGCAAATTGAAAGTTTCGTAAACGAATTTCAATTACATATTTTGACTTTACAAGAAACGTGGCTCAGTGATGAACACGAATTCAAACTCCGGGGATTCGCTGTTTATCGCAGAGATCGCGTTGGCGGGCCAGGTGGCGGCGTAGCGCTTGCTCTGCGTCGCGAATTACCGCAGCTAGAAGCCGAAATCCCTGCTATTGCTAAGTCAAGTACCTAAGTGACTGTCTCGCCGCCTTCCCTGAATGGCTAAGTCGGAAACGACTCGCTCTCAACCTCGATAAATGCGTCGCCGTAAACTTCACTCGTAAGAGGGCCGACCCCGATGAAACGGTGAGCATGGCCGGCGCGTAGTTACCGTGGCGGAGCGAAGCGAGATATCTGGGCGTGTTGCTTGACAGCAGTCTTCGCTGGCACGGGCACGCTCGATATCTCGCGGCCAAAATCAAAATTAGAACTCTTGTCCTGAAACCCCTTCTCCGTTTCCCCGATCTTTCTCTTCACCTTAAGCGGCGCTTATTCACCGCATGCTTGCGCCCCTTGTGGGCGTACGCGTGCGAGGTATTCGCCGCCGCTCCACCTTCCACTCTGCGTCCCATTCGGGTCGCAGAAAACAGAGCAGCGCGCCTCGCGGCGCGCTTGCATCTTTCAAATGTACCCCCTGACCGCACTCCCCGAAACGCTGACGCGTTTGGAGTTCTGGGCGTGCGCCATCAGTTCCCGGCGGAGCTTCAGCGGTGGGCAGAGACGGCGCTTGAAAGAGCGCCGTCTCTGAACAATTTCAAAGAACTTATCAATTATATTTATATTAATAACTATTATCTAAAACAAAATAGCCCAAAGAGGCCATGTATAGTTTTAGTTAGGTTAAGATTAGTTTTATTTACTATATTTATGATATCGCCCTCCCGCTGCTCCACAAACCTCACAGTTGGAGCTTTAATGTATCCTAACTAATGAATAAATTCCCGCCTTGCCAGGGCAACTGGCGAGGGGAAAATAAAAAAAATCGGTAGCAGGGCAGCGGCAGAGCGCAGCAAAGACGGCAGACAAGAAGTTGCGAGCGACAGCAAGCGGCGGGCAGCAGCAGAGCACTCCAGGCAGGCAGCGAACAGCGGGCAGTAGGCAGCGGACTCCCCTGCAGGCAAGAAGCCGCCGTTTGCTGGGCCGCCTCCGCATTCGGACTCCTAGCACACTGATCCTGGTTTTCTCTGCTTCGGCCTTCGTCTTGGCTTCGAGCTGGCCTCTGCTGCTGCGCGTGACGAGTACCTGGTGCACGTGGTTAACCTACGCTCCCACGCTACTTTAAGAGGAAAGTTCGTGCAGACATCCTTTCACGGCTAGTACCTGGCGCTTTCGTGATTGAGCTCCGCTCTCACGAAACGTTAAGTGGAAAACCGTAAGGGATCGCAGCAGGGGCCACGTTACCTCCCCACGATTGAGCGCTGCTCCCGCGGGGATCTTGACGTTCCCGCAGCAAATGTGGCTACTCCTGACGATGAAACGGATACTCCACGACGCCCGTCGTCGAGGGCCGACTTGTGACCTGAGGCGCATGCTGAGTGACAATGTCACTTGGACTATTTCGTCCGGGCCGACGTTGTCTCCAGCATAGCGCCACAAGTGCTTTGAATTTGTTGCTCTGGGGGGAGCAGAGCTTCTGAAGACTGTCACTCCAGATATAAAGATTGTGTTGGTAGGTGCCGAAGACATCCCGTAGTGGGGACGTACATTTTATAATACCGCTTCCCCCACCACCGCCGCCACCACCACCACCATCGCCGCCGCCTGTGCAAATGCTCCATATCTCGAAAATGGCCGCTGAGGACATGGCGAACCTGCTCTCCGGAATACCCAGCGGAGCGATAGCAGCGTTCGCCATGGTGAACTATGACGCCCTCTTAAAATTCTGGGGAGGCTTCCACATTTCTCGCCGGCGCGGGAGCAATCCCACTCTTGGGATCTGGTAGCCCGTTTCTAACGGGCCTGAACCAGCAACCACAGGCACCACCTCGTTCTGCGGGTCTCCTGCCGACCCTACCAAAGGACACTATGGGGCAGCAGTCTGTACGACAGCGTGTCTCTTCATACGAGATGCGCACTGCGTCGATTGCCATCCCTTCAACAACAGCTTCTATGATGCGGCGCCGTAGTTATGGGGAATCCGCTCAGCTTGGTCGCGAAAGCGTCTTTGAGTTGGTGGCACTCCCAGTACCACCTTAGATGTCGCAAACGGCAACGCCCCTAGCGGAAACGCTCGCTGCCCGGCCGCCACGTCACCCAGCACTTCGCCAGGTTCGGGCAGCGACGGAGCATTGGGTTCGACCGCCTCGCACTCTACCAGTTCATCAGCAGGAACAGGAGTGGCGTTGGAGACCGTAAAGCGCAATCGGGAGATGGGCGCTTCGGTTTCGCACCGCTCCTTGGCCTGAAGAATGTGGCTTACAACTCTAATCTTAGCGGCTCGCCTACTACCACCTCTCCACCAGCAAACGCACGTGTCTCGACACGTGCGAAAGCTCTATGGAAGTGGAAAACTTCTCGCCAGCGAACGAGCTTCAACACTCGACCATCGATACCAACAACAACGTCGCTCCTGGACAGGGGCGAAAGAAAAAGAGAAAACGAGCGGGCAAATTGAAGGCTAGGCGCCCACGACCCACGCCCATTCAGGCCCACGACCCTGCAGGTGCAAAACAACCTCAACAACTGCAAAGTTCCACCGGTATGACGAGTTCGCCAACGAGCTCTGAATAACATCAGCAAACTCCCGAACCCCTCCCTGTAGACGGCGAGCGATCTGACGGCTGGCAAACCGTCTCCGTTAGTCGGCGCAGTCGGCCCGCAGGGGAGAATACCCAGGTAGGATCCTCCGCGCGCGTCCGCCGGCCGCCTCACGGCCACCTAAAAAGGCCTTTTCAATACAGCTTAACATCAGGTCTGACCAGGTTCTGATGCACGGCAGGAATTTTGGGTCTTTAACAGGGTACAAGGCGACCATTGCGAAAGTCACCAGCCGTAGCAAACGGGTTGTGTACGCAATACATACTTATGATCGTATTGCGTACAAGGAGGCGGAGAGCTTTGCTCGCAGAGAGATTTTCCTCTTCGCACACCCGCCCCCGCCCAAGAATTCAGAAAAGTACTTAAGAGTATATTAGAGGGCTTCCGCTGGGCTTTACCAAAGAAGACGTAGCTGAGAAAGCTAGGATATGATCTTCATGCAGTAAGGCAAATCTGTCTGCTGAAAGAATCTGTCGTCGCCAGAAACCACGATTCTGGTGTACCCGAAGGTGCAGTTGACAGCGAAGCTCGGCGAGTACAAGTTCCCACAGGAACGTTTGCATTCACACTTCGTGACACCGCCGAGTCGCGCAAGATCTACCATGTTAAACAGAATCTTTTACAATCGAGATCCAACGCGAAAAGTGGGCAAGACCTCGATTTTGTTTGCGATGCTGCACTTGACCATCGCTCGCATTTGCAAGTACGATGTGCGCTGCCGTCTCTGCACGGGCGCGGGTCACCCAGCAGAGGCTGATAAGAAAGGGACGGCGCATTGCCCGAGAAGACATAATTTTAATCTTGTACCTGTTTGCTGCAATTGCAAGAAAAACCATGCTGCAGATTTTGCACGTTGCCCACGCGCCCTTCAGACGCACGTGCAAAAGAGGCCGAGAGACCCATTCGCCTAAAAGATCCTAGCAGGAAAAGGGCGCCTCGGCAGACAGGAGCGGTTGGCAGGCCTGTTCCGCGGACGTGCAACGCTCTGGCGCAACGCATTCAGAGGCGTCCGGAGCGTGGCCCATTGCACCCGCAGCTGTCACGCCCGCACTTACCAAAAGCCTGTTTCTGGTGATATTAGAGCGTATTTACGAAGCATTGCCCGATCATGACTAATTCAAATAATTGCGTAGCTATGCGAACGGCACCTCTCCGCGCCTGCACCTGGAACGCGCGAAGTGCAATACTTAAAGCCCAGCAATTAGAACAATTCGCAGTTGATCTTCAACTAGATATCATGGCTTTACAAGAAACGTGGCTTAGTGATGAACACGAATTCAAACTCCAGAGATTCGCTTCTTTCTCGCCGAGACCGCATAAGCAGTCCAGGTGGCGGCGTAGCATCGCGCTGCGCCGCGAGCTTGAGGCCGAAATTCCTTCTATTGCTTTGGCGTCTCTAGAGGAAGTCGGGGCCTACGTTTGGACGGGAAGCGGTCGACTTATGGTCGTATCCGTCTACTGCCCAGACCAAACCTTAAATCCGTCTGGATTTGATGCTCTTCTTGCATTAAATTCCAAAGTTACACTTTTGGTTGACTTTAACGCTAGACATAAGAATTGAGGTGGCCTCGGAGCTAACAGAATCGGCAATAAAATTGCCAATCTGGTAGTGACAAGGCGAGGCGTACAGATATGTGCACCGAGTAGCCCTACGCATTTCCCGGAAGTTCGGAATCGGAACCCGGGCGCTATTTAATTTATGATCGTGTAAGGCGTTGAATGCGTGGTTCCCCGTTCAATCGCCGCACAGCGAAACGCCAAGCTAACTTTCGAACTTCAAGTGACAGACTGGGCAGGTTTCGCAACACAGCTGAATTCTCAGCTTGAGCAGAAACCACTAAATACGGAAGCTAAGATCGACGAAGAAGTGAATCATTTCACTGTAACGTTGAAATCAGTTTTTAAGCAAAATACAACTATCACCCGAGTAGAGAATTCTCGCTCTGAACTTACAGAAGAGCAAAGAAGGATCCTAAGAGATCTGCGCAGAAATGTTAAAGTTCATCCCGGCTACGGCGATCCCGTTGACGGAGAGCGGGCGCGCAGATTAAGCAGAGAATTCCGTTCTCTTCGAAATGCGAGAGCTGCTCAATGGTCTGAAACTATTTCAAAGTGCAGTCTTCATGAGATGCACATTTAGGATCTATCTCGTGCGCTGGGCCGCAAACCGGGAGTAAACAACCCGATCCAGAGCAACTCCGGGACGGGGGCGCCCGGTGCTCCATCATCTACGCCGGTTTACTGAGTAAAATCTTCGCGAATTTACTTGAGCCTCAGTTCCGTGCGTTCGAAACGGGCACCGCAGCGCCGCCATTGATAGCCACTGTAACAGGTGGTGGGGGGCATTGACGCGCACAGCCGGCGAATATGCCATTAGCCCGCTGGCCCCCCTCTCCTCGGCGCGCCGAGTGATGGGGAGGGAGTTAGAGGCGGAGCTGAGAGTTTTAAATACTAAGAATGCCCGTGGCCCAGATGGAATTTCTGCAGCACAACGCGCGTGGATATTTTCTCAAGGCATAGAGATAGCGACCATCTCACTATTATCAAAACCTGGCAAAAATAAATTACTCCCAAGCAGTTATAGACCTATTAGTCTCCTCTCCATCTTAGAGAAAACGTTCGAGAGACTGATTCTGTCGCGTTTGCAACAGGATATACGTCGTCTAAACCTTCTCAGAGGTGAACAATTTGGCATCAAAGCTGGTCACAACTCCGCGCAGCAGCTGACGCGGCTTTGCACGGAGATCGGCCTCGCCCTCGAGAGACGGCAAAATTTGCCAGTGGTCTTTCTGAATATGAAGTCGGCTTTCGACTCTGTGACATGCGGGGTTGCTCGCATGCCTCGCAGAGTTGGGGGTAAGCAAGTGCTACCTAAGATTGATCGCAAGTTTCCTTTCTGATGGGTAGTTCAAAGTAACAACGTATATTCGTCTCTCAGGCGAACCGAGGAGTGAGTGCCTCAGGGGAGCGTTCTCTCTCCTACCCTCTTCGGCTTATATGTGAATGATGCACCGCTTCCTTCTGATAGAAGGACTGGTATTCAACGGCGCGGGCTCGTGATGTTCGCGGATGATTTTGCGTATTACGCGAAATCGGCGAACGGAAGGCAGTCAATTAAATACTTAAGCGATTGTTTCGCCGCCCTTCCCGAATGGTTGAGACGGAAACGACTCACTCTTATCCTAGGAAATGTGTGGCCGTCAACTTCACTCGTAGGAGGGCAGACCCCAATGAAACGGAGAGCTTGGCGGACGCGCATCTCCCATGGCAGAGTGAAGCGAGATATTTGGGCGTGCTACTTCACAGTGGTTTTCGCTGTCATGCACACGCTCGATGTCTCGCGGCCAAGATCAAACACCGCACTCTTCTTTTGAAACCTCTTCTCCTTTCTCCTGATCTTTCCATTTCTATAAAGCGGCGCCTATTCAGGGCGTGCATTTGTGGGCGTATGCATGCGAGGTATTCGCCACCGCTCCTCCTTCCACTCTGCGCCCCATCCGGGTCGCAGAGAACAGAGCGGCGCGCCCGCATCTTTACGACACTAGACGTGAACGCACTCCCCGAAATGCTGACGTGTTCAGAGTTCTAGGCATGCGAAATCAGTTCCCGGCGGAGCTGAAGAAGAGGGCGCAGACGGCGCTCGCAAGGGCGCTGAGGCCGTCCGCTCCGCGCATCCTGCGCGAGATCGGCGCAGCGGCGAACAGCGGCGTGCACAGAAGAAAGGGTCCTTCCATAGAAGAAAGGGTCCGCAGCACGTCGCCTTCACCTTCCGCGCACTTCCCCTGCACAAGCTCTCAAAGCTGTGCGACGCGCGGGAGCAGCGAGTGCGTGGGAGGCGGCCGCCGCTCCCAGATGCCGAAAACAGCGCGGGAGGCGTGGAAACGCACCCCGTCGGGTCTGGTCCGCCAGAACCCGAAGACGTCGCGCGCCAGGGACGCTAGAGTAAAGTCGCCGCCGTGGCGAAAAGTGATAAGTGTAAATAAATGTAAATAAGTGTAAATAGTGAAGTGATGCGTTGTATGAATATGTGAGTGAGCGTGTTTGAAGTATTTTGCGTGTATAGGTTAATAATTAATGTGTGAGTGAATGTAAAAAATGAAATAGAACAGAAAAGAACTTTATTTCAAGATATTTTTCAAAAACCAAAATGTATATAACTAAAAGAGCCCATAGTTGCACTGTACATAGTGTTTAAGACAGTTTTTAAGTTAGTGTGTGTAAGTTTCCGACCCTCACCAAGCTGCATAAGCCGAAAACGTTCCAGCAATCACTGTAGTCACATGTAATGAATAAAAACCCGCCTCTCCAAGATAACGGGAGGGGAGAAAATTGAACAAACAAAAAAAAAACAAACTCGGAAGCAATATAGCTCTGAAGAAGACCACAACAAGATGTCTGAAACATCAGCTACCACGACAGTGACGCGGCTCACCCCGGACAGCCAAGAATACACTAAATATAATCACATTGATTTGTGAATATATTCCTAGTTTTTATCCATTGCTACTTCAAAATGTCCGCATGTAGAAGTAGCTGCGGGAAGGATCCTTGGCAGGGTGCGCGATTTTCGCCCTTCGGCACACGATTCCAATTCCTCCCCTGGCGCTGCAAAGTTCTTCAGCTCCTCTGGGCTCGCACAGGGCCGGCGCGGCGCAGCACCGGAATTGCGAATTCCTTTCCCCTCCCTGCTTGTATGCCGGCGTTAGGGACCATGCGTCGCTACACGGAATGCACTTGCTTCGCCCAAGGTGACTTCGTAAGTGAGCGTTTACACTTTACAGAGTATTGCAGGAGATTATCACCGGTTTCGTTTGTTGCATTGGTTTGTGCTATTCATTGTGAGTGATAAGTGTGTTTCGAGCAATTTGTTAGTAATCTTTCGGGTCGAAATTAATAATACTGTGCAGTATTTGCAATCAATTTTGGCTCTAACGCGAAGAAATAAAGATCATCTTCGTCAACATGGTATTTTTATTTAGATAGCCGGCTTTCGATGGCTTTGCTGTCATCAGTCAACAAGATACAGAAAAATATAAATAAATTACAAATAAAATACAAAATAAGATAGCAAATTAAATTATAATTAATAGATACAGTTAAATTTTAATCACAAATAGATAAAATTGCAAAAATTGAAATGCAACGGGAGGATTAATATAGATAATAGCAGTTCAAATTACAAATTATAAATGTAAATAAATAAATACACATTCTGATATTGCAAAAGATACGGAAAAGGGGGAGTAGTAATAGTAATGAGTAGGAAATGATATTACAAAGATGGAGAAGTAATAAGTTAAGCCGCTTTGCTAAACCTTTGCTTACCAAAAAAAAAATCTATGTTAACGAAGATGATCTCCTATATTTCTTCGCGTACGAACGTCAACACCGAATCAGATTTCCCACAATTCTTTAACATTAGCTGAAAATGTAAATTAAAACAGCTAGGAAGGCCAACTCCTCTGCTAGATATTAAACAGTGTGCTTCAGGTAAGAAAAAACAATACACAAGAACACATCACGAATGTATTTATGAGAAACATTATTGGATATGTGGCTGTGAGGTAAAAAATGCATTGTTTTGCTTTCCCTGCGTT
Organism: Teleogryllus occipitalis; assembly: GCA_011170035.1. Lineage (NCBI taxonomy): Eukaryota > Metazoa > Arthropoda > Insecta > Orthoptera > Gryllidae > Teleogryllus > Teleogryllus occipitalis. Next base: position 146,156 of record BLKR01014789.1, on the reverse strand, counting down.
ATATTTGGGGGCGATGCAAGTTGGACCGAGAATGATCTTAGCGACTTGCAGAAGCTCATTTATAAGATTAGTAAACACGAAAATTCCGTAACACACTTAAATAATGTCATGAATTTAGCTGTTAGGTACAGTTGATGTCCGTGAGCAAATAAACTCAGCCTATTCACAAACAATTGATCGCCACAATGTTGGTGTTACGAAAAACAGAGATGCTCTGTCGAAGATAATAAAAAAAATTGTGTGGGAGCAATGAGAGGCCACAACGAAAAGAGAGATTCTGAAAGACAGAGGGGTATTTTTAAGCTTACTTCACTACACCAGTCAAATTGATCCTATACTAAAATCTCATTTGGAGAGCCCTATAATATTCCAAGGTACATAAAAAACATTCAAAATGATTTATTAGAATGCATGTTGAAAGTATGCAGGGAAATTATACAGACCGAGATTGAAGGGGCAGAAGACAGACAAACTTATTGGCCAAAGCTACGACGGAGCGTATGGTATGAGCGGTGCAATAAATGGAGCGCAGGTGCAGATCAAGGCAGAATATAAATTCGCTTATTTTGTGCATTGTTATACCCACCAACTGAATTTGGTAAGGGAAAGGACTACAAAAACAAACAGGAAAGGTCGAATATTTTTTTGCTAATTTAACTGTTTTTTTTTCCTATCTTCTCGAAATCGCCATCTAGTGCTTAATAATGTGTCAAAGAAAATTCCTATTTCTAATACAAATGAATCAATTTTTAAATCCAGGGCAGTGGGTGTGGTTTTTTGAGAAGAGAGAAGCGCTCCTTGAATGTTTTCACGTTCTCAAAAAGTCAAAAAGATCTACGGATATGACCATCAACGCAGCCAGTGGTTTAGCTCGTTTGCTAGAAGATGATGAATTCATTTTCTGGCCGTGATGCCACATGTTGATGCCGTTTTTTCATACCGTGATGCCACATGTTGATAGTCTGTACAAGCAACTGCAAAATACCCAGATGGATGTGGCGAAAGTGAGGTGGTGCAAATATGCTTTTCTTGGCGAAATCAAAAGAATTAGAAATAACATAACATCTCAAAACAATGAAAAAGTGAATTCTGAATTAAACGCCGAAAGACTGAAGGAAGTGAAACATGGGTTGTTGCTGTAAATAAGGTAAGTGTGTGATCTTATTACAACTCAAGCAGAAAATAGATTTCAATTTACAGAACATCTCGTATGCCGAAAGAAATTGGATAAGTACAAAAATGAGTTTCCCGAAAATGATTCTCTGACCTGCATACGCGTATACCCAGTTGTTGGTAAGGACAAGTTAAAACGGAGTTAACTATTTTGTACCAGAGAGAATAATTTATAAACGTACGAGGGACTGGAAAATTATTAAATTTTCTTTTGAAAGAGAACCTAGGTACTCCGTTTTCTGAAGTTTTCCGATTAAACTATTGCGCATTGCTACACTGCGCTTGTATGTGCTTTGGCAGTACCGCTAGTTTTAAATATATTATCTTATTAAATATATTATTTAAATACATCTCCGAAATGTATGTCCAAAAACTTGAAATATACTGTTTTTTATTACAAAATGTATTTAAAATACGTATTTCCAACAAGTATTTAAATTCTGCCCAATACTAAACACAGCGAACAATTAGGCGTACACCAGGAAACATACACTACTCTTGACAATTCAAGAGCTCTGAATGTGTTGTAAGGTATCAACCAAGGCTTAGTCTGCTTGCCATATTGATTATTGGGTCCAGTATTCGCAGAAGTGCGGGTGCCTTGCGAGTGTGGAAGTTGATGTGCGATTAGTTATTGAAGACGTGAATTTTTTCCAAGATTGTATCATTGTGGTTTTGATAGTTAAATGTGCTCTTTTGTAAGCTACATGGTTTTATATGGATTTGTCCTTGAATTTTCTGAAAGCTCTTTTCTAATCTTTTATGACATTCTTCATTCTATCACGGAACTTGATGTTTTCGTATTTCACCAGATTTTTGTGGAATAGATATTTTAGCTGACATAGTAATAACATTAATAAAATCTTGTTCAATTCTGTAGATTTGGATGGGTTGTAAGGAATCCAGATTACTAAGTTTACCAATATTTGAATTGATAGAATGTTAGAATATTGGCCATTTTGCTTTATTTAAAAGCCAATCGAGATACGTTTTATGCCTAGTAAATATTTGTTGATCTGAGAAAAGCAGTGTCAGGGGGTAGTGGTTACTATCATATACATTTTTTTTGAGATGCCCATGTCATTTTTGTTGCAGTGTCAGTTGAAAGAGACAAAAAATTGTCTATCTATTTAATATTATGTCATACAGTGGTATCATCTTGTGTTAGAGAGAAAGTATTGTAATTCCACCATTACTTTTGTTTGTTTCCATTATTTCCCATTTCATTTCTTGCCGACATTCTTCTGACTCTTTCTTGACTTCTTGAATTTCTTCTTTACTGCTTCATTTAAGTTCATTTCACTTTTGAGTTCTTTTATTCCGTTCTTAATTCCTATAAACAAATTAGCATTCTATACATGGCTATTGTTGTCTTTTTTGCTGACATGTCACGTTGTATTTCTCAAATGCAAATTGTGATTCGCCCACTTGGGTGGCCGAGGTTGCTATAGAGCAATTTTCCTAAGGATGAGCCAAAGTGACAGCTAGTGCTGGCAACATTACTGAAGGTTCTGTGGTCGTTGTGCCTTTGAGCCCATTAGACTCCCTTCCCGCATTTGTTCGTTTGCAGTTGGCTAACTTGAAAATGGCTTCGACACTTCCTTTTGCCGTGTCCTTGTCCAACTAAAATATAGTGCGCCGCGAGAAATAATTGATATTAGGAAGAGGAGTGTGACGTGCTCTTCTGTAAAAAATTCTTTTTTCTTTATATATTACATTGAATTTACTTTTTGTGTGATAAATATTATGTTTATTTTAAAACCGAGACTTGAATGCGAGATGCGTACAGATGCACGTCTTTCCGGCTTAAAATCATTTTTCTTTCTATTCACATTCGTGGCAATTTTCTTTTACTGATTGTGAGAGCATGTTAAGGGATTTTCTACCAACAAAATTAAATTTAAATATTTCCCGGACTTACGTACATGCATATACCTCAGCGAAACTCTTAGACTTCTTCATAGGGATGCTTTCACAGGAGCCATTAACACTGTACGAAGGGCCGTGGCTGAACAGCTGTCGCGGCGGAGGGATACTTCTCTGAAATACATGCGATGTTCACTTGTTTTCACGAACTGTCACTTTGGCTCATCCTTAGGAAAATCGCTCTCTAGGAGCGTGGGCATGGTTGTTTGTCACTTGTCTCTTATGTGTGTGTTATCAGGAAGTGCCTCGTGTTCTGCTTACAGCAGATCAGAGGAGCCCGCAAGTGTGTTGGTTGCTAGTGTATGGTCGAATATGCGTCCCATCGGGACGTAAAGGGCTGCTCTCGGATGGATAAAAGACCTAGGAAAAAGAAAAAAAGAACTTCGTATGGTGAAAAAGTAAAAAAAAAGTGGTTCTATACTGCTTTTCACGTTGTGAAGGCACAATGGGTCTTATGGGGAATCCGCGCGTTGTTGCCGACACGACACGTTCGCTTCCCCGCTCGCTCCAGAATCGTCAAAATCACGGCTACCTTTCTCAATACATGCATCTAATTTTTAAAAATGTTTATTTCCTCACTTCCTATTATTATTATTATTATTATTATTTTATATCCGTAATATTTTTATTTGTGTAAATATCTGATACAAAGGGACCCTTTATGTGTATTCTCTTATAAAATGAAAAATAATCGTCAAATATTGATTAAATTACGGAATAAATGAAACACTATGACCAGCACTTATCCAACTCTCATCATCTCATGTTTCTTTTCTCATTTCTGTATTTTTTCTCGTTTTTCAAATCCCATTTCTATCAATAAGCGATAAAATTTAGAATATTTGAAATTTTGTAAATATTTACCATTAAAATCTTCCATTACATACACGATTGTTGCAAGAACATTTTAAAATATAAGCGCATGGAATTTAAGACACCATATGTACAAAATCGTCGAACTTTATTTCCCTACTGATTTTATACTTCAGTCCAGTTAACTTCATTTTTCTCGGGGTTGGTATTTCTTCATTCTCACTTTCCAATTTCATTCTAAAGAAGGAATTGGTTGCTCTGAAAATTCATTCAAACGATTGACTCCGTTTTTGGATGTTTTCCTTTTAAGTTTTCAAATATTTTGAAATTTGTTTACCTTTTAATTATTTCACCCGTTTCCCTGCCATCCCTTTAGATCTCTCAATTGACCCACTACTCGATTCACTAAATCACGTACCTACTTTTCTTTACCACTGCACATCCACCATCTTCACGCACATCCACTGGCAAAAATCGACTGACCGGAATACCCAGCAAGATAAAATTCTCGAAAGAGCTTCTTGTGATCATTCGAGTATTGATTTGGATGGTCGTTTCCGCTGATGACATCAAATAAACTAACACTTCCTTTCAGTCCTACGGGTTACATATTCTGCATCTGTGCCTTGTCTTCTGTTGAGCCTCAAGTCGTCTCACGGCTCGCGGCTCGACTTCAAAACACACAAGTTCAAATTCAAATACACACAAGTAATGCATCAGAAGACCTGGTTTTGATAGAAAATAATTTCATCATTTTACCCAAACATTTGTCGCTGGAAGTTTTTAGTAGGACTTCAAGTACAAAAATATCCCAGCGACGATATATTTTAATGCACAAATTAAAAATTCACATCGTCTCGTTGACAAATCATTTTTTAAGAGACACATTTCTATCTTATCAATGCTATATTTAGATTAAAATGTGTACTCAGATTTTGGAAAGTGGCAGAAACTATGATATTGAAACCAGGAAAACCATCACATGAGGCTACACCGTACAGAACGATCTCACTGTTACCTATTTTGGCTAAACTTTTTGAAAAATTGTTGCTCAAAAGAATGAAACCAATTATTGAGGACAAAAGGTTAATACCAGAACATCGATTCGGATTCAGAACAAAACACTCCACAATAGATCAGGTGCACAGATTATGCTGCGTCATTGAAAAATCATTGGAAGAGAAAAATATTTGTTCTGCAATCTTTTTGGACGTAGCGCAGGCCTTTGACAAAGTCTGGCACAAATGTTTAAACTATAAGTTGAAGACTGTTCTTCCCAAACAATGTCCAGATCTTCTAGAATCTTACTTAACTGGCAAGTCCTTTAGAGTTCAACTAGACAATGCCTTTACGGGACTACTTTACGGGAACTTAAGGCAGGGGTACCGCTAGGAAGTGAGCTGGGACCAATACTATATCCACAGTATAGCAGTGACCTCCCCAAATCAGAAAACAGTGTCATTTGCAGATGGCACTGCAATTTTAGCAATAGAAAAAAGCAATGAAGAAGCAACCCAGAAGCTACAATCAGCAATAACTCATGTACAAAAATGGACCAACGATTAGAATATCAAATTAAATTAGTGTAAAAGTGTTCATATGACCTTCACAAACAGACGTACTGAACACATTCGAATTTACATAAACAACCACATGGTACCATATGCAAATAAAGCAAAAATCTTCATCATGACAGTGGATTGTAAGCTTCGATGGAAAGAACATGTAAAGAAAAAAAGAAAAGAATTAAATATTAAATACAGAAAAATGTACTGGATAATTGGAAGATGTTCTTGCCTTTCAATTTATAATAAAGTATTACTCTACAAGCAAATATTGAAACAAATATGGACGATTGATTGATTGGGTTTAAGGGCGCTTCAACGGCTAAGGTCATTTGCGCCCGTGTCAAATTATTTTAAGACCAGTACATAATATTGCAGTTCCAAGTTAATAAACAAAATTAAAATATTTAATAGAAAGCAAAGTAAAACTGAGAAGGGATGTATCCTAATAAACGGGTTTGGCAGAAAATTGCCAGATAGTTTTTTTTTGTTTAAAATCTTGGGCTATAAGCCAATAATTGCATTATCATCTTCTCTCAGATAAGGCTGTACAACCCAGTCTCTCGCAAAAAGCCAAAAAGCTTGCAGAGAGAAGATTCGTCATTACTAAGAATCTCCGCAAGGGAGCTAGCAAGGTCATGCCTTCGACGGCTCTCTCTCATCTTAACACAGTGTAAGAGAACATGCTCCACGGTAAGATCTATTTTGCAGTATTCACATATAGGGGGTGGGTCCCCGTGGAGGAGATAACCGTGGGAGAAATGGCAGTGACCGATTCGGAGGCGTGTTAAAATGATCTCCTCTCGCCGAGCATCACGAGATGAGGAAGACCAAGGATTTATGGAATCCTTGATTCTCGTGAGCTTATAATCTGAGTTATGCCACTCTGCCATTCATTGCGGATAGAGCGTTTTATAAACAGCTTAGTGTCTTCCGTGGGGACTGTGAAGATGTCTAATTCTCTTTTCTTCGAGGCAGACTTTTCTGCCTGGTCAGCTATTTCATTTCCTCTTATTCCCACGTGTCCAAGGACCCAACAAAAGACTAAAATACAGTGGCGGACCAAGAGATGGAGGATTTGCTGTTGGATGGTCATTGTCAGTGGGTCACAAGACGAGGAGGAGGAGGAGGAGGTGGACTCAAGAGAGCTTTTTGAATCACTGCAGATCACTACTTTCTTTAGTGACATCGATCCAGCAAATTTAAGTGCCTCCAAGAGCGCATACTTCTCTGCGGTATAGACGCTGCACGAAGAGTCTAGTCGAAAACCTTGCGTGGATCTACTGCAGTAGAAGGCACACCCGACTTTGCCGTTTTGGGAGGATCCATCGGTGTAAATCAAGAAGAGGCCAGGATACGTAGATTTTATCGCCTCAAATTCCGATAAGAATGTACTGGGGGGAGTCAAGAATTTAGGAAGGTTAGCGAGTCTAAGATCTATTATCGGCCGGTGTAGTTTCCAAGGGGAAACAAGGTTTCGGGGGGTTTCACAGGGTTGGGTAGTTTTATATGAAGCTTCTGTAAGAGCATACGGAGACGGACACCCAGGGGATGGGTTAATGACGGTCTAAGCGCATATGAAGTGAGGTGGGTTGGATGGAGGACTGCTTGACGCGAGGGAGTAACAACATTGGATAATTTCGCGCCATAGGAGGCAATCAGAATATCCCGCCTTCGGCTCAGCGATGGTTCTCCAGCCTGGGCCAAGAGGCATTCGATGCGACTCGTGCGGTAGGCGCCTGTACTAATCCTTATGCCAGCATTGTGTATGGTATTTAATGGCCGGAGGGTTGATGACGACGCTGACCCATACACCATGCATCCGTAATCCAAGATAGGGCGGATGAGAGTTCTATACAAACGCAGAAGACAAACACGCTCTGCGCCCCAAGAGCTACCAGTAAGAGTGCGAAGGAGATTCATAGGTGATACACATCGACCCTGTAGTTTACGGATGTGTTTTCGCCAGGTTCGGCTCTTGTCGAATGTGAGTGCAAGGAAGGTTGCGGATTCAACGAATGGGAGCTGCTGTCCTCCAAGAAAAAGGTCGGGGTGATTATGGAGGTGACGGATTCTGCAAAAATGCATGCAAGTGGTTTTTGAGGTAGAGAACTTGAATCTTGTTTCTTCGCTCCATTCCTGCAGTTTGTTGAGCACAAGTTGCAGTTGTCTCTCAATAACGTGCACGCTCTTGGAGGAGCAAAAAAGTGCAAAATCGTCAACGAACAGTGATGCTTTCACAGGCTCCCGGATAACTGATGCAATACTATTGATAGCAATGGCAAACAAAGTGACGCTCAAAATTGATCCCTGGGGAACACCGTTTTCTAACTGGTGACTAGAGGATAACACGTCGCCAAGGCGGACGCGGAAAGATCTTGATGAAAGAAAACCTACTAGAAACAAAGGGAGCCGTCCCCTAAGGCCCCAAGTATGCTAGGTGCGAAGAATACCGTATCTCCAGGTGGTGTCATACGCTTTCTCTATATCGAAGAAAATTGCTACCAGGTGCTGACGTAGCACGAAAGAAGTGGGAATCTGCGTAGCGAGGGTGACTAAGTGGTCCATGGTTGACCTGTGCTTCCTGAAACCACATTGGAGAGGTGTAAATAGGTTCTTTTGTTCCAGGAGCCAGACCAGACGTGTATTTACCATTCGCTCTAAAAGCTTGCACACACAGCTTGTGAGCGAGATTGGGCGGTAACTTGAGGGAGTTGTTCTGTCCTTTCCTTCTTTAGGGATTGGGAGGACGATGGCCTCACGCCAAATCATTGGTATAGCATGTTCAGCCCAACTCTTGTTGAAAATGCCGAGGAGAAACGAACGAGCGTTTTCAGGTAGGTGTGTCAACATTTGGTTATGTATCTGGTCTGGTTCTGGAGCAGAATCTTTCGCACAAGCGAGGGCACAGGAGAGTTCGTCCATGGAGAAAAAGGCATTGTAATCTTCCTCCACGCGACTCGAGGAGTCTAATTTACAGTTTTCCATTTTTCTTTTCGTGTTTTGAAAGCCAGAAGTATAGTGTACGGAGCTGGAGATTTGTTCGTAATGAGAGGCCATTTCTTCAGCATTTTCTTGTGGAGAGGTTAGGAGATTGCCATTTACCATAAGCCCTGAAATAGACGGCGAAGGGAGCCTTCCACCGATCTGTCGGACCTTTCTCCACACAAGTTTAGGGGATGAACGGCAAGAGAGTGACGAGATGTAGGCTCTCCAGGACGCAGCCCCGTATCGTTAACCTAGCTCTGGATCGGGATCTTTTATAGTTTATTAGGTTTTCCATGGTTGGGATCCTACTAAGTTTTGCCAATGCCCTCTTCCGATCCCGGACCGCGGTGGCACAATCATCGTTCCACCATGGCACAGGGGGGGGGGGTCGTGCATGGCCCGACGACTTCGGGATAGCAGATGAGGCCGCATGAAGGACGGCGTTATTAAAATGGGCAACCATAGCATCGATGTCGTTTGGGCAGTTTTCCGATATTCGTAATTCTTTCTTGAATGTTTCCCACTCAGCTCGGTGGATTAGCCACCGAGGAGGGCGAGCAACGTTCAGATCGGGAATATCGAGGTTGACCCGAATGGGAAAATGGTCACTGCCATGCAGGTCGCCAAGGACAGTCCACTCGAAGATTGTAGAAACGGAGGGACTACAGAGAGCTAGGTCCACGGACGAGAATGTGTTAGAAGCTACGGAAAAGTGTGTGTTTTCGCCAGAATTTAGGAGAATTAAGTTTTGGTTATCTATGATATTTTCAAGTAACCTGCCTCTCGTGCACGACCTTGTGCCACCCCAGGCAGGGTTGTGGGCGTTGAAGTCCCCCACAATGAGAAAAGGTGTAGGCACCTGAGAGAGCACATCTTCCAGTTCTTTTTGTGACACGACTTGTCCAGGCGGGATATAAATGTTGCAAATGGTAACAGAAATAGTTCGGAAATTTACACGAACGCAAGATATCTGCAGAGTGGTTCGTATGTCTATTTCTTTCGATACCAAAGAGTTTGTGATAAACGTGGCGACTCCGCCATGGGCGCGGAGGCCATCGTCTACGTCTTGCCTGTAGCAACAAAACCGCGTAGAGAGATGGAGTGCTCAGAAAGGAGATGTGTTTCCTGCAGGCAGATAACCACGGGTCTATGTATAGACATTATTAACTTCAATTCATCCAAACGGGTTCGAAGGCCATTTATGTTCCATGAGAGGAGAGCCATAGTTTCTAGTTAAGTTTTTGGCTCAAGGGTAGGTTATGTATCAGGTTTCTTTTTCTTCTTTTTCCTTCTTTGTTGGAAAGTAATGGCTTGGTTCATGTGAGGTTCCTCATTCCCAGCAGAGTCATCTTGACTACTGCTGGAGAGGGTCGCATGTATTGAGACACCACGGTCCCTTGAGACAGGCGACCTAGATCTAGCAATAGGGCCTGTCGGCCTCAGCTTCTCTTGATGTGTTTGGGTGTTGGTTGAAATATTTATGGTTTTTGTTTCCTATTTCGTTTCAGGCTGGACAAGAGATTTGGGATTTGCATCTCCGCCGATGTCATCAAAGGACACCTGGCAGGCAGCATCGCGCAAAGTGGAGGCTTTAGGCGTTTGGGTTTCCGAATTGATTTTCTTATGTTGACCCACGGTGTCAGCGAAACTTCGGGCCATGTCCACGGGGTTTCGCGTCTGGTAACGGCGTCGTGCCTGCGGAAAGGAAACTTTCTCAGAGACCCTGATCTTCTGGATCTCTCTTTCTCTTAAGAAAATCGGGCACTGGTTGGAATTAGATGGATGTTTTCCACAACAGTTTACGCACTTTGCCTCGGCGGAGAAGTTAGAGTCATTACAAACCTCCCTTCCACAGTGCACGCAGACTGCGGCGCTCAAGCAGCGAGTTTGCGTATGGCCAAACCTCTGGCATTTAAAGCAGCGCAGAGGGTTTGGAACATACTGCCTGACACGGAGATAGTAGAAGCTACACGATATCTTCTCTGGTAGCGATGGACGGTCGAAGGTCAGTATTAGAGTTGAGGTAGGAGTGGGTATACCATTTACTGTCCGCTGAATCCTGTAGATCTCTGACACACCATATGGCTCAAAGAAGGCTTTCAAATTTTCTTCCGATTCGGTAGCGAAGTCTTCGTGGTTTACCACACCCTTGCAGAGGTTTAGGGTCGGGTGGGCGGACACATGCACCTGGAGGCCGGCTATTTCTTTGAGGTCAAGGATCTTGCTGATCAGTTCGTCAGAGCGACATTCGAAAAGAATTGTGCCATTTCTCTGACGGACCACCGACTGAAATATACCAAACTTTTCAATTTCCCTGGCAAGTTTGATTGGGCTGACACTCTTCATAGTTTCAATTTCTCTTTTACTTGACATGACGAGAAAGCGGGGCTTAGTAGGTCTGTCTGACTCATTACAGAAAAAACTCTCAAGATTTACTGTTTCACCAACAAATCACCTCTTCCTTATGGAAGAGGGCGGGGGGGGGTAGGTTTTTTATCCATTAAGAGGATATCAGATTCATCCCCGTGGTCCCCACCCACCACGGAGCCCAACAAGGGGACACTCCATCGGAGTGCCAGGGTTGCCACGGGGATATAGTGGGGGGTTACCACAGCGCTGCACCGCCGTGGATCCCCCCGCTCACCCTGGAGTTCAGTACAAGACCTAGTCCAAGCCGGTTGATCGGGAGGGGTTAGCTCCCGACCGCCCGTCTAGAAGAGTCCGTAGCCAAAGCAAGTGTATCGAGACCTACAAGGAATGTTCCCCAAAATACGTAAGAGCACGTATCCCTGGGTGCCAAGAAAAAAAGGAGCACGAGGAGAGTAATTGGGAAACAGACAGGCCCCTCAACCGCCAGGACATACATTCCCTCCGACACGGGTCGCCATGCACGGCAAACACATGGGTGGGCGTTCAGCATACAGAGGGGGCCAGTGAAATAGAAGAGGGAGAAGAAAAGAGACAGGATAGTATAGAAGAATGAGAATGTACAATGGGGAGAAGAAAAGCGACTTCTGAAGGAAAGGAATACTTGAGAGCCCTCTCTATATCCCTCCGTCAGGACGTGGACCAACCCACCTCGACGGACAATATGGACGAGTAGTGCACAATTCTGGGGATGTACCAATCAGAGTAACATCGTCATTATCCAAAGATTTCAGAACAAAGTGCTAAGAAATTTCGTCGAAGCACCGTGATATAGAAGAAGTAAAACCGGGAGCGGCAGCTCAGTGCATCAACTGATGTCACTGCAGCGCCTCTGACCGGGAGGTCAGACAACTGGTAGAGTAGGTTCGAGTCCTGACGGCGGCGGGATTTTCGACAGTAGCTTTTCAGCTAGGTCGAATTCAGTCGCTGTCTGGAGGAGAGTTCTAGCGGCCGGCTGCTCTGATCGGTAGTTTTCCGTGGTTTCTCCGATCAACACCAGGCGAATGCCGGAGCAGTACCCTACCAAACGGCCACGGACCGCGCGCGATCTGTCCTTCCTCTTCCTTGTCCTAACCTCTCCCCTTACGCTGACACTTACACTGACATGCACTACACTACCACATATTCCGGGAGACCTGTAGGGAGCTTAGAGCTTGTCCCGGCTGGGGCGGTGCCCCGCTGGTGGTTAGGGTGAAACCCCACTAGCCGACGGTAGGTCGCCATCCAGCGGGGAGAAATCACCGCCATCTCCCGAGAAAAAGCATGCACTACACTTACGGGACTAATGACCAAAGCAGTTGACGCGACCGGAAACACGAAAAAATCAATCAATCAATCAATAGAAGAAATAAAGATCTACTCAAGAACCTGAAAGTTGAAACAGTGGATAAAGAAATACAAAGGTTTGCGAGAAAACAAGAAGGAAGTCTGCACCAACACGACAACCCCGAAGCAATTCTTCTCCTGGACAACACAGACCTAGTGAGAAGATTGAAGAGAAAGAAACCTTTCGAACTTGTGTAAAGTGAGGTGCCAAAGTGTTTTAAGAACTAAGAACGAAAATAACAGTGTAAATACCAGTGTACCTACAAGAAAGTGTATTTTTAAATTCAATTTGAAACTAAGAGAACGCTAATGGGCTAGCTCTTAGAACAAATTTTATTTCATAGTAGCTTAGGTAAAAAGAAAATTTCTTATTAGTCTATAAGACTAGATTGTAATGTTTGGATTGGAATCCTAGATTGGAATCCAGAGTTTTCATTATTTTATTTAAAAAGCAAATGAATGACACATTTGTCATGATTACCATTGTGTTCCTCGTCATTTCCTCGCCAGGACTATGTTTTTTACTTACATTTACAACAATCGATTTGGCAACAGTGCACGAGAGTCTTCCATAAGAATAACATTGTCCATAAGAGCTCATTGTGCCTTCATGACGTGAAAATGAGTATAGTAATTGTGACTAATGCCGCCAGAGCGATCTACAGATGATCATCAGTTCGGTTCTAATAGTTATGTCCAATGCCGACAGAGCCTTCTATAGATGTATAGGTCATTACTTCACTGATCTTTCACCATAACCTCAAAGTGTGCATACTTCTTTACATTGATGCAGGATCTTTTTTTAGTGTTCATCTGTCGTTACTAGACATCCGATGTTTAGGCACTAAGAACTCATCTTTTAGGGGCCCAAAAAGTCACTGAAAATGTCAAGAATGAGGAGAAAAAAGGCACTGTCATAAGTTACATTCACAATAAAATGGAAAATTGTTTGTAATTTTTGAATGAACTTGAATGCACAAAACAAGTTCGCACATTTTAATTTAAACTAGATTTACATATTTACAACTTTTCTACATTTTATTCTTAATAGTTTGCATTAACCAGTAATATTTGTATATTACCAGTAACTTTTCAAGGGTCACAATTTCAAATTTGCGACGATTGGGAAACAAAATCAGTTTGAATGCGGAGAAGGATCTCCCAACATCTACTGATGTGACTGGCATATATTTTAGAAGTCCAACACTAGGTACGATGAAACCTTCTGGGAATTTAAATTTATTTCCACTTAAAATTTCGGTGCCCTCAGTGTATTGTCAATCGACCATATTCTCAGAACATGGCTGGTGTTTATGAAATAAGGAAATGGAGAAAAATCAGATGGTATGCTTTTAGCAATCTTCTCGTATTTTAAAGTACCAAGATATAAATTGATTTCGTAATGAATGGTCAAATTGAGCCATGGCCAATTTTCTGATATTATAGCATTAAAAATAATACATTAAAGGCAAAAAAGTCCTTAAAAAGGTATTTATGCAAAAATGTTATGCATTTATGCTAAAAAAAGCAAAAATAAGATTATAAAATTTCGTCATATGTCATCATTTGGCATGATTATCATATATTGTCAGCCTTTAAATAAGTTCACTAGAATAAAATAGACATAAAGAGAGCTACAGATTATATTTTGTTCTTAGAAAACCTGGAGATAACACTTAACAAATCAGCAATCGCTCTTTTGAATCCATTGTTGTATGCGGAGATTTTAACATTGATTTTCTGGTCGAATCTTGCGAGAAAGAAAAGTTTCTCAATTTAATTAATTCCTTCAATTTAGACATTACAATTAATGTACCAACACGTATCACACAAAATTCGATGAAGGCAATTGATCAAATTATAATTAACAAAACTACTACTCGATATGAAGTTGAAACAAAAGATTTAGGATACAGTGACCACGATGCACAAATTCTTACCATTATAAGAAATGCGATCACTGACACAATAAATAATACACGTATGACTAGATTGTTTACAAAAAGTAAAATTAAATTATTCATTGATTACTTGATGCAGGAGTCATGGGAAGCGGTTAATAATACTGTTGATACAAACGACAAATATAATTCTTTTTTTTCAACTCTTTCATTTCATTTTAACACTTGCTTTCCTCTTCAAAAAAGAAAATTAAATATTTCACGGAAAAGCAATTCTTGGATAACCCAAGGGATTAGGACATCTTGTAAAAACAAGCGAATTCTTTCTTTCATTTCTAAACGTCATAACATATCTCAAGATTTGCTTATCTACTTTAAAAAATACAAATGACTGATAAGGAAAGTCATAAGGCAGGCTAAAATCATGAAACACGATCAGGATATTTTGAACTTAAATAAAACAAAAGCACTGTGGAATATAATAAAAAATACGACCAAATGTTGAGAATGTTGTTTTAAAATATAACGATATAAATGTGAACGATCCGGCAACAGTGGCTAGTCTCTTTAACCAATACTTTTCGAGAATTGCTGCCGATCTCACTAAGGGTCTTCAGCCACAAAATTCAATAATAGACCGTTCACTCAAAATTTTAGACACGATGTTCGTTTCCGAAACTTCTTCCTATTAAATTCTCAAAATAATCGGTAAACTAAAAAATAAATGTTCGTCCGGTTTAGATGAATTACCGGATTCTTTGTTAAAGACCTGTACGTATGCCATTATACACCTGTTAACTCACGTATTTAATTGATCGTTATGCACCGGACCGTTTTCAGATATTTTCAAAACAGCTAAAATTAAGCCGCTCTTCAAAAAAGGCAACAAAAATGAAATTCAAAATTATCGGCCCATTTCTCTTCTATCATTTTTTTCAAAAATATTAGAGAGACTTTTTTACGTACGAATGGAAACCTTTCTCAGTAAACACGACGCGCTTTCAGATTGCCAACATAGATTTAGAAAATCAAAATCAACGGAAACAACCATATGTTCTTTTTTTTAAGATATCGCCTCATCATTGGATCAAAACGAGGCACCTATTGGATTATTTTTAGATCTCTCAAAAGCTTTTGACGTCATTGATCATGACATTTTAGTTTCAAAATTACCTTCATATGGAATCCGTGTTATTGCTCTAGATTGGTTATGTTCGTACCTTAAACAACGATCTCAGAGAGTTGAAATACCTTACTGGAATGATGGAATATTACGTACGCACCTTTCCGACTCTTTGCCCATTGCACGTGGAGTTCCTCAAGGATCGATTTTAGGCCCTATTCTGTTCCTACTTTACGTAAACGATATGCCCTCGACGATTCGAAACGGAAGAACAGTTCTCTTTGCGGATGATACGAACATTTTTTGTAATAAAGAAACCGTAAATAGTACAATATCAGATGTTCCAAATTGGTTCCGAAATAACAAATTAATTGTAAACGAAAACGGTTTTAAATAAACCATTTTATATAAACATTTCAAATAAACCATTCTGTGCTCCATTGAAAATGAACGGTGTACCATTCACTGATGTTAAGGCAACAAAATTTTCAGTTCTCTGAATTCAGTCAAACCTTAAATGGAACGTCCACTTAAATGAATTGAACACAATATTAAGTTCATTTTGCTACGCGTTCGGAATTCCTTCAAATTCAGTCCGCCTTCATACTGCTCGTTGTGTATATTCCGCAAATATTAACTCCCGCCTACGATATGGCATAATACTCTGGGGAAATACATCTTATAGCTCCCAGACCTTTAGATTACAAAAAAGAATTGTACGAATAATAACCAAATCCCTCCCACGTGATTCTTGTAAGCCTCTCATTATTAATCTATGAATTTTACCATTACCTTGTCAGTTGATTTACGAATCAGTGGTTTTTGCCAAAAATGACATACTTAAGGGCGGTAATATATTTTCAGAAAACGCTGATATCTATAACACTCGACGTAGTAATCATATTTTTCAGGTGACAGTATCAACAGCTCATTACAAAAAATTCACATACAATACGTACATTATTTTGCGCATACATAAAGTTACATTATGTAACATTATGGTACGTTATGTATGCACGACCTCGTTATGTTGATTTGTAGGGTCACGATCTTGATTTCACTCCCGACCGGTTGGGTTCACGTGGGATGTGATACCTGACCAAGACGAGAGCAAGAAACGAAGGAAGGATGGATGTGTGTGTGTGTGTGTGTGTGATGAAAGTTGGTGGTGAAGGATGGATGTTGAGTGGGACATATCCTTACCACAGTTACAAGTTGAAACCTGTATGCTGTATGGTGCATTATTCCTTTATTTATAGTGGCGATTTCTCCATTAGGCATATTTCCACTGTTAAATGAATTACACTTTGTAATTTATTGGTGAAAATAATGCATACCAGGTTTTTTGATTATCCGGTACATCATTTTGCCGTTGATTTCCTTGTAGAGGTCCAAGCGATTGTAATTTAGGAAAGTTGTATAAATTTCTAAAGTAGGCTAAGGTTTTTCCTCCAGGTCTGTGGAATAATTTATATTTCACTCTGGGAGATATTTTAATTTTATAATTGAATTTCATAGTATTATTTTCATCGGGAATGGACGGTCCTGTTAAAAACAGAGCTGGGTAACTGGTATACGGTCGTCGATGCCAAGAATCGAAACCGGTTGTTGTGCGGTGAACCCGGTATTTAACGTATGTTGAATTACAGGATTTGTATCAACTGCGTCTGTTGATTGTGGAAAGGCTGTACCTTGTTGCTGAGGGCGTACAAGTTGGCAAGGTGAACCCATAGAAAAAACGGTGTTTTATTTATTAAGATGTTAGAAGGAATGTTTACTGGTATTCTCCGTTGTTTAGTGTGACATGGCGCAATTTCGTCGGTATGAACAGTATCGTTTTGAGTGGAATAGAAGTTTTTATCGACACTTAAAAAGGGAGGTAAGACGAACTTGTTACGCTTGGCTCTTGTAGTAGCAATGTTAGTAATGTCAATTTCAAAATCATAAAAGAGAGACGCTTTAACATAAGGTGCGATTTCTAAATAACAACTTTTGATGCTGTTGTTATCGTTAGGTTCGCAATTCATCCAAAAGTCCATACACTGATATGGAATGAGATTACATGATGTACTTTGATTTTGTTTGAAAACGAAGTAATATGTTTTAACAATTTCGCCATGAGTGACGGATGTCCACAGAGGAGTGAAATTAATGCCGGTTTGACATCCTACATGTAGTCCGTAGGAAGAAGAATTATTATTGTCGTGGGTGAGAGCCACTATGCTTTTGTCGTCCGCGCCACCGTTTCCGTCATGTTTTTCCTTTTTGCACCAGACTGAGTCATCATCTCCCGGTCGCGCCACCAATTGTAAGGGAGAAACGTGATGATTCAGATGTTACGCCCGCGAACAAGTGTTCGTATTGTTTTCTATGAGTATACAAGTGCCTGAAGATGTGAGGAGGAGTTTCAATAGGCCGATTGTGAATGTTGTAATTTTGTTGCTTGTGTTCTTGCCCTTGGATGAGACCAATGATATATTCAATATCATCCAAATGATATATGTGCCAAGCGAAGTCAGGGAAGGGAATCGAAACAGGAGGTTCCGTTAAAGGTGTTGCAATGTGTTCTCTTTTTGTTTTGAGGTAATGAGGAATATAATGTTTCAATGTGTACGTGAAAATTCTTTCGTAAAGAGGGTCCGCTTCTTCCGGAGTGAGCCAGTAATTGAGAGGCGTGTTGATGGTAATGGCTACCATTTGCCGTAACACTGCCTCTTTGAATGTTTTTGATCCACATCAATACGTTTTTTTCCAGTAAAAGTTTCCAGTCCCCTACGTTCTGTTGTAATCCACGGTTCTTGAAAGAGGATTGCAGAACTAATGGGAAGTTGGTCCAAATGAAAGGAAGACCTGTCTTTAGATTTCGTGATGACTGTAGGTTGAACGGGTTCTAGAAGACCTTCCATTACGAGAGATTTACCCATATTAGTATTAACGATAGCGACAAAACCATTCTTTTCAAAATAACGTGATTGGGTTAAAATGAAATGCCCGTAGAATTTAGCTGGTTAACCATGAATAATTTTTCTATCCATAAAATGTTTTCGAGATTGGGTTCGTGCAGAGAAACATATTTCCGTACGTGCGAAAGGTAGTGTGTGTTACGCAGTTTTTCTTTTAATTCCGCATTGTCCATTTGACAAATGGAGAGAATATAACTTTTTATTCTTGTTCCATGTTCTTTTAGAAGATGTAATTTGACGTCGTTTGATACTAAACGGAGATACTCAATGTAACTTTTAATTTGTACGTCTCCTTAATTTCAGTTAAAAAGTCAATAAGTGCATGCCTGGACTCATTTTGTAATGCACATGTATAATGTTTTTTATCTTTTGAGTCTTCGAAATATCGCTTACATGTTTCTGTTAAGTTGCTGGTGTTCGTTGTATCCATGGAACCGAAGCAAAGCCGAATTTGTTCTACTAGTTCTGCCAGGCCACCACCAATGAGGCCAAACTGGCGTATACCCTTACACATGAATTTTGTGGGGACGCGCTGAGTCATGAAATCGTGGACGAGGTTGAGGCGAAGAATCCTGCTCGATATGTTGTTGAGCACTATGCATATTAATGAGGGATTGCTGACCGTTCTCAACAGTTGTATCGATTGGTGAAGGCGGTGTAATGGATCGGGATACTCCTTCGTTCTCAAGATTGCTGCATTATGTCTGATATTTCTAGAGTCTCTTCTTCGCTTGGAAATGGGGGGTGGTGGTGCTTGAAATTGGATCACATACCGGCGAGGCACAAGGCGAAATGTGCGATTCAGCGTTTGAGATTGAATTTGCTGAAATTCCTCCGGATTGTTAATCTGGTCGTTTCATTGCCACGCATTCGTTGGCATGGCTTACTTCGTGCAAGATAAGTTCTTCTAAATGCTGGAGATAAGTTTGGCACTCCTCAGACGTCCAACACTGGATTCCGCTGGCGCATCACAGGCAATAGCACACGATAGTACCGTGCTGGCAGACGTCGCAAGGCATACTGGCTCATTTGCGTTGAATGTATTCCCTTGTATATGTGCGGATCACGTGATAGTTGACCTACTTCTGTATATTGTATCCGCGAACATCCATCCTTCCTTTCATGTGTTTTAAATGGTGAAAGAGATCATTTCCTTATTGTTGTTTAAAGAGAGAAAGAGAAGAGAGAAAGGAGAGACAATGTGTATTCCAATGATGAATGGATGTGATGTTTATTCGATGAATTTCCTAAAAGGATGATTTCTCTCTTGGTCCAACATATATAAAAGACACTATACCCTACTAGTCTTCTTCTTCCTTCGCTCACCATTAGTGACTTTCAGTGAAAGGCGAAGGGAGAAGACTTCCTTCGCTTTTCATACATAACGTACATTATTTTGCAACACTTTGCCAGATGGCATTAAACGATTCAATTCGTTAGAAAAGTTTAAATTCCAAGTAAAAGCGATTCTGCTGCATAACTGTTTCTATATAATTAGAGACTATGCTGACCATCAACCATCAAAAGGAAAGTAACATTAATTTTAACAATTATATTTAATGTATTATTTACCATTTGGACTGTATAATTCTAAGCAACCTGTAACAAGTATTTTGACAAGCCACGTTTTTACATTGGGTTATCTAGGTAAGTTTGTTATCAAATTTGACGCCGAGATAGGTGATGGTATCATTCCATGATATAATATTTTCCATTTATTTGAATAGGGTTGAGTGGTGGTTGTCTCCAGCTGAAGGTGACGGCTTTGTATTTATCGGTGTTTAAAGTTAGTCCATTTAATTTGCTCCAGTTTGCTAGTTCTTCTGAAGCATCCTGTAGTCTTCTGATAGCTGCTTTAGTTCTTCCGATTTGTGAAGTAAAGGCCACAACGTCGGCAAAAAGGAAGTTGGAGACGTGGGTTGATTGTGGGAGCTCAAAGGTGTAGAGTGAAAGTAGTGGAGACAGTACTGCTCCCTGGGGGACGCCTGCTAGAATCTTTTTGGCTGAGGAACGATTTGACTGATAGTTTACTTGGAAGGTTCTATTTGTAAGGTAGCTGTGAATTAGTCGACAAATGTATTTGGGTAGGAATTTATGGCATTTTCAATGAGAATTCTATGGTTAACTTTGTCAAAAGCTTGAAAAAAGAAACAAAGAAAATTGCTGGGAGACCACAGTGGCGCGAAACGGTGGAAGAAATTTCTAGGGCTAGACAGAGAGTTTGTTTTGCCGGCGAGCGATCTTTATGAAATTGTAGACGGAATGACATTATTTACTTTTAATTTTGATAAAATTTTAGCGAGGTGCATTTTTTCATTTGTGTATTGTAACATTTTTGACAGTTTAGAAAGTAGTATTTAGGCGATAGTTTTGGGTGTCTTGAGAATTTTTTAGGTTTGTTAAGCATTATAATCGTAGCTTCTGTCCATGGGGAAGGAAAGTAGCATAAAGCCTAGAAGCATCCTTTCATAATTTGTCAAATAAGCTTGATTGCATTTTTCAGTAAATTTCGGATCATAGCTCCATTTATAGTCAGGGCCACATGATTTTTTTGTGTTTACTGCTTTGATTTGATCTAAGAGATCATTTTCTGTATATTAGTTATCTCTTCATCGACGATAGTTTTATTTTCCTTTAAATTTATTATTGTATCGTAATTTGATGGCAGGGTACCTTTGAGTGCTGTGTATTCCCCGTTGAAATTGGCATAAGTTTTTGTTGTTGCTGGTGTGAATCTTGATTCTAGGATGGAAGCAAAAATTTCAGGTTTTCTATTTGAGTAGTAAGTTAGTAAATTGTTGGTGGTATCTTGAAGTGCAGAAATGGGTGTGGTGGGTTGAAGTGAATTTGAATGGATAACGAGGTCTAGAATTTCGTATGGAACATGTCTAAATAAATAGGTAGGGTGTGATGGTGAAAGGGTGATAGTGATGAATGGTTTTCGGTATACTGATATAAGATATCTCCTGCTGTTGAGTTATAGCGATAACCACACTCCAAGCGTTTAGCATTTAAATCACCATCCATTAGTTGTCGAGACTGGAGGTAACAGTGCGTCAAGTTCGTCAGCAATTAGTGGCTTTTGAGGGCTTTTCTAAACGGAAAAAAGGTTACTAGTCCTGTGGCAATTCCTAATTAAACTATTGTGGCTTCCAAATGATCGAGTTCAAGTGTTGTTATTCTTGTATGTCACAGCGATCTCCTTATAGCTATAGCCGTTCCTCATCCCGGTCCGGTCTGTCTGTCGTTGCGATAAACGAAGTATCCTCTTAAATTAAAATTTCTTTTTGATGTAAGGTGTTTTTTTGCAGTAGAGATATGGCTACATTGTAGTCCTCGCACACATTTTCTACGAGGGTCTTTTAGCGAGAGTACCATTTGAATTGAATGATACAATGTGATAAAGCCGATTTGTAAAGTGCGTTATTTGAAAGAAGGCAGAGATGATTTTAATGGCTGAAAAAGCTTTCGTAGTTAGATCTGGTTCTTTAAAAATGTTAATTACAGCTTTGATGGCTGAAACGATTTTCTTTAAATTAAATCCGTTAATGAGTTCTAGCAGCTCTTTGATTTCTCCTATGGTGCTAGAGGCCGTGGGGTCATTTGGTGTTTTTGACTCTAAGTTTTCTTGGGTATTTGTGTTGTTGTTTCATACAGACGATGCTTTAGTTGGTTCCTTTAGATGTGGTAATTATTATGTGGAAGAGGTGTTTAAGTTATTTTTGATTCCTGCTGCACGCTGATTACGAGCGTCTTTAAGTTTTTGAAGTTGTCTTAATCTCTATGCCTCGATGTGCGTAGGGCATTCGCTATAGTTAGCAGGATACTTCCCTTCACAATCTGCGCATTTGGGTCTAGTGTTGAATTTATCTGTAATTGATCATTGCACTGAATTATGGTTTCCTCAAAACCCATACATTTTGATGGACGCCTACAGCCATTTTTGGTGTGGCCCCAGGTATGGTAGCACAATTGACACAAAAAGGTATTGTGTTTGTCTTTTGGTTCTTCGAATGTGTGCTAAGTTTTTTACGCTTTCCAGTTCAGTTGGTTTTGGTTGAATTCAAAGGCGTATATGCTTAAGGGTTCCAAATTGTTTTCAGATGCTCTGCGTTTTAATTCGTTCAAATGGGGGATTTTGATTCCTTTACTTCTGAATTCCGCTCGTAGATCCTCACAGCTCATGTTCGCATCTATTTCTCTAATCATTAATTTTTGTCTTCTTTCTGGTGTGGCTCTAAGGCTAATTCAGAGTCATTTCTTGTATTTGTGAGAAGATTTTCAATTTTTTGTGATCTTCTAAAGAACCTGGTTTGAGTATTAACGTCTGAGCCGTAATTCGGACATAGAACGTTTTCTGGCAAAATGTTTGTAGGAATTTGATGATTCCCGTGAGATACGATATTGTAGTTCTAACTATAAAAAAATTTCAAATTGTTGAGTATCTGGAATTTTTGTTCGTGCTATTGTTGATATATTAATTAAATTTTGATTTTTGTTTTTAGTCATGTTCTTTGTAATTCTTGCATTTGTAGGATTTGTATCTTTTGTGGTGCCTTCTTCAATTAATGTATTACTACTGGATGTAATTGGCGCCTCTACTATTAAATCTGAGTCTTCATTTAGTGGTTGGAATTTTCTTGAAGTCGGGATTTGTTTGTTGGGTTCGGAACGTGGTTTCCGAATTCTGAAGAACGTTTTTGGGCATGCCAAACTTCATTTTGATACTCAGAACTTGTTGCAAGGTTGGAGCTTTGAGTTTCGTTCTGATTGGTTTGTTCAGAGTTCTACCAAATACAGTTAATTTTTTCTAGTTCTGTGCATGAACTATTTTGTGTGTTAAGACTCTCTTCGTCATCTGTTCTATTTATAACTGGTGATGTTAAGTGATGGTGTTAATTGCAGTTTTAAGTGTCCAGTGATTTAATTAGTGTAAGTGATTTAATTGCAGTTTTAAGTGTCCAGCAAATTAAGTTCTTCCAAGAGCGCATACTTCTCTGCGGTATAGACGCTGCACGAAGAGTCTAGTCGAAAACCTTGCGTGGATCTACTGCAGTAGAAGGCACATCCGACTTTGCCGTTTTGAGAGGAACCATCGGTGTAAATAAAGTAATGGCCAGGATACGTAGATTTTATCGCCTCAAATTCCGATAAGAATGTACTGGGGGAGTTAAGGATTTAGGAAGGTTAGCGAGTCTAAGATCTATTATCGGCCGGTGTAGTTTCCAAGGGTAAACAAGGTTTCGGGGGGGGGGGGTCACAGGGTTGGGTAGTTTTATATGAAGCTTCTGTAAGAGCATACGGAGACGGACACCCAGGGGATGGGTTAATGACGGTCTAAGCGCATATGAAGTGAGGTGGGTTGGATGGAGGACTGCTTGACGCGACGGAGTAACAACATTGGATAATTTCGCGCCATAGGAGGCAATCAGAATATCCCGCCTTCGGCTCAGGGATGGTTCTCCAGCCTCGGCCAAGAGGCATTCGATGCGACTCGTGCGGTAGGCGCCTGTACTAATCCTTATGCCAGCATTGTGTATGGTATTTAATGGCCGGAGGGTTGATGACGACGCTGACCCATACACCATGCATCCGTAATCCAAGATAGGGCGGATGAGAGTTCTATACAAACGCAGAAGACAAACACGGTCTGCGCCCCAAGAGCTACCAGTAAGAGTGCGAAGGAGATTCATAGGTGATACACATCGGCCCTGTAGTTTACGGATGTGTTTTCGCCAGGTTAGGCTCTTATCGAATGTGAGTCCCAGGAAGGTTGCGGATTCAACGAATGGAAGCTGCTGTCCTCCAAGAAAAGGTCGGGGTGATTATGGAGGTGACGGATTCTGCAAAAATGCATGCAAGTGGTTTTTGAGGTAGAGAACTTGAATCTTGTTTCTTCGCTCCATTCCTGCAGTTTGTTGAGCACAAGTTGCAGTTGTCTCTCAATAACGTGCACGCTCTTGGAGGAGCAAAAAAGTGCAAAATCGTCAACGAACAGTGATGCTTTCACAGGCTCCCGGATAACTGATGCAATACTATTGATAGCAATGGCAAACAAAGTGACGCTCAAAATTGATCCCTGGGGAACACTGTGAACACATTGAATCCCTGGGGATCCCTGGGGAACACTGGGGAACACACACACCTGGGGTTCACTGGTGACTAGAGGATAACACGTCGCCAAGGCGGACGCGGAAAGATCTTGATGAAAGAAAACCTACTAGAAACAAAGGGAGCCGTCCCCTAAGGCCCCAAGTATGCTAGGTGCGAAGAATACCGTATCTCCAGGTGGTGTCATACGCTTTCTCTATATCGAAGAAAATTGCTACCAGGTGCTGACGTAGCACAAAAGAAGTGGGAATCTGCGTAGCGAGGGTGATTAAGTGGTCCATGGTTGACCTGTGCTTCCTGAAACCACATTGGAGAGGTGTAAATAGGTTCTTTTGTTCCAGGAGCCAGACCAGACGTGTATTTACCATTCGCTCTAAAAGCTTGCACACACAGCTTGTGAGCGAGATTGGGCGGTAACTTGAGGGAGTTGTTCTGTCCTTTCCTTCTTTAGGGATTGGGAGGACGATGGCCTCACGCCAAATCATTGGTATAACATGTTCAGCCCAAATCGTTTTGAAAATGCCGAGGAGAAACGAACGAGCGTTTTCAGGTAGGTGTGTCAACATTTGGTTATGTATCTGGTCTGATCCTGGAGCAGAATCTTTCGCACAAGCGAGGGCACCGGAGAGTTCGTCCATCGAGAAAAGGCATTGTAATCTTCCTCCACGCGACTCGAGGAGTCTAATTTACAGTTTTCCATTTTTCTTTTCGTGTTTTGAAAGCCAGAAGTATTGCGTACGGAGCTGGAGATTTGTTCGTAATGAGAGGCCATTTCTTCAGCAATTTCTTGTGGAGAGGTTAGGAGATTGCCATTTACCATAAGCCCTGAAATAGACGGCGAAGGGAGTCTTCCACCGATCTGTCGGACCTTTCTCCACACAAGTTTAGGGGGTGTACGGCAAGAGAGTGACGAGATGTAGGCTCTCCAGGACGCAGCCCCGTATCGTTAACCTAGCTCTGGCTCGGGATCTTTTATAGTTTATTAGATTTTCCATGGTTGGGAACCTACTAAGTTTTGCCAATGCCCTCATCCGATCCCGAATCGCGGTGGCACAATCAACTTTCCACCATGGCACAGGGGGGTGTCGTGCATGGCCCGACGACTTCGGGATGGCAAATGAGGCCGCATGAAGGACGGCGTTATTAAAATGGGCAACCATAGCATCGATGTCGTTTGGGCAGTTTTCCGATGTTCGTAATTCTTTCTTGAATGTTTCCCACTCAGCTCGGTGGATTAGCCACCGAGGAGGGCGAGCAACGTTCAGATCGGGAATATCGAGGTTGACCCGAATGGGAAAATGGTCACTGCCATGCAGGTCGCCAAGGACAGTCCACTCGAAGATTGTAGAAACGGAGGGACTACAGAGAGCTAGGTCCACGGACGAGAATGTGTTAGAAGCTACGGAAAAGTGTGTGCTTTCGCCAGAATTTAGGAGAATTAAGTTTTGGTTATCTATGATATTTTCAAGTAACCTGCCTCTCGTGCACGACCTTGTGCCACCCCAGGCTAGGTTGTGGGCGTTGAAGTCCCCTACAATGAGGAAAGGTTTGGGCACCTGAGAGAGCAGATATTCCAGTTCTTTTTGTGACACGACTCGTTCAGTCGGGATATAAACGTTGCAAATGGTAACAGAAATAGTTCCGAAATATACACATACGCAAGATATCTGCAGAGTGGTTCGTATGTCTATTTCTTTCGATACCAAAGAGTCTGTGATAAAAGTGGCGACTCCGCCATGGGCGCGGAGGCCATCGTCTACGTCTTGCCTGTAGCAACAAAAGCCGAGTAGAGAGAGGGAGTGCTCAGAACGGAGATGTGTTTCCTGCAGGCAGATAACCACGGGTCTATTTATAGACTTTAACTTCAATTCGTCCAAACGGGTACGAAAGCTATTTATGTTCCATGAGAGAAGAGCCATAGTTTCTAGTTCTTAGGTTTTTGGTTCTAGGGTGGGTAATGTATCAGGTTTCTTTTTCCTTCTTTGTTGGAAAGTAATGGCTCGGTTCATGCGGAGTTCCTCATTCCCGGCAGATTCATCTTGACTACTGCTGGAGAGGGTCGCATGTACTGGGATACCACGGTCCCTTGAGACAGGCGACCTAGATCTAGCAATAGGGGCTGTCGGCCTCAGCTTCTCTGGATGTGTTTGCGTGTTTGTTGAAATATTTATGGTTTTTGTTTCCGATTTCGTTTCAGGCTGGACAAGAGATTTGGTTTTGGCATCTCCGCCGATGTCATCAATGGACACCTGGCAGGCAGCATCGCGCAAAGTGGAGGCTTTAGGCGTTTGGGTTTCCGAATTGATTTTCTTATGTTGACCCACGGTGTCAGCGAAACTTCGGGCCATGTCCACGGGGTTTCGCGTCTGGTAACGGCGTCGTGCCTCCGGAAAGGAAACTTTCTCAGAGACCCTGATCTTTTGGATCTCTTTCTCTTAAGAAAACGGGGCACTGGTCAGAATTTGATGGGTGTTTTCCACAACAGTTCACGCACTTTGCCTCTGCGGAGCAGTTAGAGTCAGTACAGGCCTCCGTCCCACAGTGCACGCAGACTGCGGCGCTCATGCAGCGAGGTTGCGTATGGCCAAACCTCTGGCATTTGAAGCAGCGCAGAGCTCTCCGCTGAATCATGTAAATCTCTGACACACCATATGGCTCAAAGAAGCCTTTCAAATTTTCTTCCGTTTCGGTAGGGAAGTCTTCGTGATTTACCACACCCTTGCAGAGGTTTAGGGTCGTGTGGGCGGACACATGCACCTGGAGGCCGGCTATTTCTTTGAGGTCGAGGATTTTGCTGATCTTTTCGTCAGAGCGACATTCAAAAAGGATTGTGCCATTTCTCTGACGGACCACCGACTGAAATATACCAAACTTTTCAATTTCCCTGGCAAGTCTGATTGGGCTGACACTCTTCATAGTTTCAATTTCTCTTTTACTTGACATGACGAGAAAGCGGGACATAGTAGGTTTGTCTGACACATTCCAAAAAAAAGTCAAGATTTACTGTTTCACCAACAAATCTCCTCTTCCTTATGGAAGAGGGCGGGGGGTTAGGTTTTTTATCCATTAAGAGGATATCAGATTCATCCCCGTGGTCCTTACCCACTACGGAGCCCAACAAGGGGACACTCCATGGGAGTGCCAGAATTGCCACGGGGATAAAGTGGGGGTAACCACAGCGCTGCACCGCCGCGGATCCTCCCGCTCACCCTGGAGGTCAGTGCAAGACCTAGTCCAAGCCGGTTGATCGGGAGTGGGTTAGCTCCCGACCGCCCGTCTAGAAGAGTCCGTAGCTAAAGCAAGTGTATTGAGAGCTACAAGGAATGTTCCCCAAAATACGTAAGAGCACGTATCCCTGGATGCCAAGAAAAAAGGAGCACGAGGAGAGAAATTGGGAAACAGGCTGGCCCGTCAACCGCCAGGACATACATTCCCTCCGACACGGGTCGCCATGCACGGCAAACACGAGTGGGCGTTCAGCATACAGAGGGAGCCAGTGAAATAGAAGAGGGAGAAGAAAAGTGACTTGTGAAGGAAAGGAATACTCGAGAGCCCTTTCTGTATCCCCCCGTCAGGACGTGGACCAACCTACTTCGACGGGTTTGTTCTAGAGGGAG
The DNA here is from genome assembly GCA_011170035.1 of Teleogryllus occipitalis. Lineage (NCBI taxonomy): Eukaryota > Metazoa > Arthropoda > Insecta > Orthoptera > Gryllidae > Teleogryllus > Teleogryllus occipitalis. The sequence goes on along the minus strand of BLKR01014789.1, from coordinate 118,223 downwards.
ATCGTGTCTCTCTAATTTGTTGTGTTGAGGATGCCTTTTATATTATCCAAGGAACTCTCTAGATTATTTGTTGGAATTGATAATCACTAACTTGTTTCCTGCGTTGACACTATTTACATATATATATATATATATATATATATATATATATATATATATATATATACACTAGTAATATATACAAAGTTCACAATGTATGAAATTTACTGGTCCAGATTTTCGTTTTTTTCGTGATGCGGCTCATTTTTACAGCTGATTCGTAGATTTTGTTAGTCGGAAGCGAATTACCGTTGTTAAGTAGGTTTTTTAATGAGTTAAAGTTTACTGTCTTTTCCCGAAAAATAGCTATTTTCTTGGTGAAAATACGGTTTACCGTCCTTTGCCGGTAATTTCAGCACAGTTTTAAGGAATAGCAGATTTTTTTAATAATAGTAGGCAATCTTAATGAAAATACGGTTTACCGTCTTGAGCCAGTAAATTTCAATATATAGTATTAACATGATACGCGGTTTACTTCTGTCTTCAGATCGTGAAATTTATGAATGTATGTAATATTCTCTAACGGTTTTCATGCTTCAATAAAATAATGGTTTTCCGTCTTTTATTTGTAGTCACTGGCGAGCTAGCGCTCTTACCTAGACTCTTTTTTATATTGATTTAAACTTCTATCAATACTACTAAATTTCTTCTATGAGGTTAATCCAGTGATTTTTCAACTTCTGAATCTCAAATCTAGCTCAGTATTTCGTCGTGTTTTACTCACAAACAGTTCACCGCCTCAAGGAGGATCGCTGCTTTCCAACGCCAATCTCTCAAAGTCGGCCTTCCGCCACTGGTTCGCAGCTTCTGCACAGCTCAGCTCCCTCGTAAGGACCACACACACTCGCCAAGCGGTCAACAACCTAATGTATGAATCATGTTTCATGAGGATTTTTTTCAAATTTCCCCTCGCCAGTATCCCTGGCGAGGCGGGAATTTATTCAATTTTCGGGATACAAACGCTCCAGCGTTGCTGCTTTTGGAGCAAGGGGCGGGCTATATCTTAAAAGTCTAACTTAACAAATTCTTTTGAATTGGTAGAGTTTTTATTAAAGTTCTTCGTTTCTTTGTTTTCTTCGTCGTTTTCTTGTTACATTCACACTCTCATTCATACTTAAACTATATATTTACTATCACATTCATACCACACTGCACTATTTACATTGAATTTCACTTTGAACGCCACGGCGCCGACTTCACTCGTTTTCTCCTCCGGGTGGATCAGGCCCGGCGGGGCGCGTTTCCGTGCGGTTTCCGGCATCAGTGAGCCGCGAGCGTCCCCCACACACTTGCTGCTCCCCCGCGTCGCACAGCTGAGAGAGCTTGTGCGCGGAAGGTGAAGGCGACTTGGTGCGGGTCCTTTCTTGCATGGGAGGCCTTGGGCACGCCGGTGTTCGCCGCTGCGCCGGTCTCGCGCAGGATGCGCGGAGCGGACGGCCTCAGCGCCCTAGGGAGCACCGTCTCCGCCCGCTTCCGCAGCTCCGCCGGGAACTGGTTGCGCACGCCCAGGATTTTGAAAACGTCGGCAGTTCTGGGAGAGTGGTCATGTCCAGGATATGGAAGATGCGAGCGCGCCGCTCTGTTCTCTGCGACCCGGATGGGGCGCAGAGTGGAAGGAGGAGCGGTGGCGAATACCTCGCATGCATACGCCCACAAATGCACGCGGTGAATAGGCGCCGCTTTATAGAAATGGAAAGATCAGGAGAAAGGAGAAGAGGTTTCAAAAGAAGAGTGTGGTGTTTGATCTTGGCCGCGAGAAATCGAGCATGCACATGACAGACATGCGAAGACCACTGTGAAGTAGCACGCCCAAATATCTCCCAGTTACTGCCTGCAGTTACTGACCTTGACTGGCCTCCCTATCTGTGGTAGGGATTCAATTCAACCTTCTTTCTAGCACATATGTATTGTAAACACTGTATTCACAAAAATATTTAACATTTCTGCTATTTGCGTGCGGCCCTGGCATGATGATCTATCACCTATTGTCGTTCCTCGAACGTTGTGTTTTCACTAGCACAGATCTGCTACTTCTGCTGTCAAAATAGTTACTGAACATAAACTGTGATATTTCTGTTCATGATTAGGGATGATTTCACTCCATCTCGTAAGACGAACATTATTTGCAATTACGAGGAATTCGCAGAATTGCCAGAAAATTCACGTGGAGTTAAATCTTCTCTTCCTAATACACACGTTTTTTACGAATTCTTTAAACTTTCAGTGCTCTAGTTGACAGCGTCACTTGCAATGAAGGGGTAAATGTTCCATGTCCATATTGTGCAAGTTATAAGTAAATACGCAATTGAAATTTCATTAAGAAGAAAGATGGCTTTGCCCGAATATTCATGTGGCTGACTGCATATATTGGGAAGATAGACCCCGAACATAACGTTGGCTGAGTGTTCCGGGTTGGAAGTCGAGTTGGAAGAGCCGCGGACAGAGTTGGTGGCAACCCTGAATAACCCTAATCCCACCTGCAGTTCCTGAAAATTTTAATTAGACAATACGCATTATGAAATATATAAACGCTCAGTTCATAAGGCAACAAAATGCAGAATTCTTTGATTTCTAAAACCCCCCATCAATCAAATACAGTCGTTTAATATGTATTAAACGACTCTATTTGATTGATGGGGGTTTTGAGGCCGCTTCAAATACTGAAGTCATTGGCCCCCTCAGGTCAAAGTATGTTTTAAAAACTTAAATAGGTTTAATAAAATAATGTCCTTATCCCTCAAATAAAATTATATATTCCGCTTTCTCTCCTAAAACAAAGAAAGGCTTTAAGAGCGCTGAATCGCAATCGCCGAGCATCTCCCGTAAAGAGTTCCCTAGGCTATGTCTTCGTCGACTGACAACAAATTTCGTACAATACAGAAAGGCAAGTTCCACAGAAAGAACCGTTCGGCACGAGTCGCAGACGGAAGGAGATTCGTTTTGAATGAGGAAATCATGAGAAAGTGGCAGTGTTCGATTCGAAGTGGGGTTAAAATGACCTCCTCACGCCTAGAAGATCGGGATGAGGAACGCCAGGGTTTAACAGAATCCTTTATCAGACTTGATTTAAAAGTGAAATTGCGCCACTGCTTGCCACGCTCTAAAGACGGATCGTTTCAAAAAAGCCTTAACATTGGACGATAGTACAGAAGGAATGTCAATATGAGCCTTCCGCGTCGCTCATTTCGCCGCCTGGTTAGCCAGCTCGTGCCCTATGATTCCCACATGGCTGGGACCCAACTGAGTGGATCATAGTGGTAAGACAGAAGACGAATCAGGTTTTGATCTGATTTCGTGAGGTAGTATGAAGAAGAACGGGTGACAGCTTGAAGAGAGCTCAGAGAATCAGAACAGAGAACTGCTCTCCGCAACGTCGCTGACTCAGTGTATTTTACGGCTTCGAGAATTCCATACATTTCAACAGTAAATACACTGCACTGGGAATGAAGCCGATATGATTTGATGACCCTGATACAATAAAAACATGCCACTGCGGCATTGTACGATAAACTATCCGTGTACAAGAATATATGATCCGGATAGGCTTTCCTTATTTCTTGAAACTGCGTCCGGTTAACAAGACTAGTAGTTTGTTTGGAAAGATTGGCAGGGTCTTAGGTCAATATTGGGGCGGAGGAGTTTCCAAAGGGGAATGAGGTCTCTAGAAGGTTTCACAGGGGTGGGAAGGCCGACAATAAGGCCTCGCAAAAGATTTCGAAATCGACTACCTGGGGCTGAGGTGGCGCTGTTTGAAGATTATATGAGGTCTCATATTCAGGATCGATACTTATTCGGCGACACGAATAATTAAAGAGTCCTGACACTAGCACAATAAGATGCTAACAGAATATCCCACCTTCTTTTTAAGAATGACTCTCCAGCCATCCTTAAAGGCACTCGATTCGGCTGGAGCGATGCGCACCTGTTGTGAGGCGGATACCAGAATGGTGTATGCTGTTGATGGGTCGGAGGATGGACGGAGCTGCTGATCCAGACACTACATCACCGTAATCCAAAACTGAGCGGATGAGTTTTCTATATAGCCGCAACAGGCAAATGCGGTCAGGTACCCATGATGTACCACTCCGCAAACGAATAATATTAAGGGGGAAACAGTCTATGGATACGAGCAGGCCAAGTGAGGGGATTTGTCAAACGTGCGCCCCAGGAATCTGGCAGACTAAGCGAATGGAAGCTGATTTCCTCCCAGGTATAGGACTGGATTGATATGCATGTGGTATATCCTGCAGAAATGCACACTAGGAGCAGAAGAAAAGTTAAACCCTGTTCATGTGCTCCATTCTTGGAGCTTGTTGAGCATCAGTTCAAGTTGCACACACTAATGCTGGACGAACAAAAGATAGCAAAATCATCCACGAACAACGCCTTTTCGCCGTTCTCGCACATTCGACACTACACCATTTATGGCAATGGCAAATAGTGAGATTCAGAATCTAACATTGAGGGATACCATTTTCTCGCGGATGACTGCTAGAAAGCCTGTCATTAACGCAAAGGATCTGGGAAAGGAAGTTTTGGAGGAATAGAGGGAGCTTCCCCCTCAATCCTCAAGAGTGCAGGGTTCGCAGAATGCCGTACCTCCAAGTGGTGTCGTAAGCCTTTTCTATGTCAGAAAAGATTGCCACAAGACGATCGATGTAGAGATCGTTGTTTTCACCGCAACGAGATGGTTCAACGCGCTTTGGATTGGCGTCAACATATTTACACTTGAGGGTCCAGACCAAGCGCTGATTCACCATGCATTCCAGAATTTTACAAAATCGGCAGTAACCAAAAAGCTTGTAAGAGAAATGGGTCGATAGCTTGATCGATCTTTCCCTTCGTTGGGAACTAGGATGATGGCTTCTCGTCATAGAACAGGGATGGTTTGCTCTTCCCAGATACGGTTGTAGGGTCGGAGGAGTAATTGCATGGTCGTTTCAGGAAGATGTAGCGTTGTTATGGATTTCATCTACACCTGGGGCAGTTCTTTACAAACTTACAAGTGTCACTGCAGAACGCATTTCGAACAAGGGGAATGGGGTATTATAATCCTCATGCGCCCGGCGCGAAAAATCCAAAGCGCGGTTTTCCCTTCTTTCTTTCAGCAAAAAAATCTGGAGTCAGTTCGCTGAACTTGTCATCGTAATGAGCAACAAGTTCCTCTACAATTGCGTATCGCGATGTGATTATCTCACCATTCTTAAGAAGGCCTGGCACTGAATATGAGCAATATCCAGTGATTGTCGTACCTTCTTTTATACCAGACATGGTGGCGCATAGCAATTGAGGAAGGAGACGTATGCTCACTACGACTGAGTTTTACATTCTACAATGATTTTCCTCGCCTTCTCTCTGAACCTTTTGTAAACAATTAGGTTATCCGCGGAAGGATTGTGTTTGAGAAGCGCCAACACCTTATTACGGGCACTGACAGCCCTTGAGCAGTACGAGTTCTACCACGGGATGAAGGGATGTTACGGTTAATCAGTCGACTGGGGGGCTTTGCAATATCCAGCTTGTTGTAGAGCACTGTTAAAATGTGCTTTCATACAAAGTCAAAAGTCGTCCTCTTATACACCGACACTCACTTGAAATTTGAGATAAGTCAGCTCGTTGTACACACCATTGAGGGGGCGAATCAACCCATGAACAAGTCCATCAATATGAATGAGAATGGGGTAATGGTCGTTTCCAACAGGCCGTCTAGAATACACCATTGCAGAACGGTTGCAAGTGATGGGTGAGCCACATGAATACATGTACTACACTTTGGTTTTTCTTACGAGGCATCCGAGGGTATTATCTCCAAGATGGAATATAGCGCGGCTTTTCGTGTCTTTCTCGGTTGTGCCGCTGAAGTCGCTTGATCTGCAGCACAGCTTGATACGGTCGCGATCATACATCTTGCGGCAGGACCCAGAAACACGCAAAAAATCGTGCCATATTCCATCTTGGAAATAATACCCTCAGATGTCTCGTTAGAAAAACCCTAGTATAGTTTGTGGCCATGGCAAAATGGGTTGGTTCACCTGAATTTAGAATAACCAAGTTCGAGGTATCTATAACTGATTGCAATACGTCGCCTCACGGTCAAGAGCGAAACCAGCCTCAAAGATCACCGACTATTAAGAACGGTGAGGGTAGTAGGATCAAAGCCAGAGATCGTCGGTGGATACACTATGTTCTGGAGAGATGTAAATGTTACAGACAGTAACCGTGAGGAAGGATAGGGGGCCTTAGTGGAACAAGATGCGTCTCCTGTAAACAGATTATCGAAGGCCTGTAACGGGATAGCAGAAGTTGGATTTCGTTCCGTCGGGAGGAAAAAACCTTTACATTCCTAGATAGGAGAGCCATACTGTAGTTGGGTCTTTTTCTTTTCCTTTTTCCTTTTCGCTCGCTGCTGCGGCGAGTGCCCACCCCGGCTGAAGGTTCCTCCGAGGCGGAGTCGTCCAGAGCTCTTGTAACGGACAAGCTGAGTGATCGCTCAGAGCGAGTCTCAGGAGTCGGAGCAGGTGGTCGCGCATGCCATTAAAAGAAACCGTGGTTTCTTCGGTTTCTCCTCTTCTCTGAGAAAACAACAGTCATTTAAATCAAGTCTTCTCACAACATTACGCCTTCCTTCCGGAAGAAGGCAAGGGCTTGGTTTTCTGCTCCATAGGATTGAAGCGGTTTCGTCTCCGTGCTCCCCACCCATCATGGAATCCAACAAGGGGAAACCTCACTGAGGTGCCCGGGTTGACATGCAGATATACTGGGGGATGACGATACACAGGGGGAGGAGGGACCAAGAGGAGGGAGGAGGAAGAATCAAATTTTGGAAAAACCTCATTTCAAAGGAATAGAATGTATGTAGGCAATAAGTAGGGGCGGATTTTAATGAAATTTCATTTTTTCTTTTTTTTAGAATAATGCAGTTTAGTATAGAAATTATGTTTTTGTTATGACAAAAGGAAATGACCCATTTTGTCTTTTTTGCATTTTCGTCGATTTCTTCTAATAAGTCATTTTTTACCCTTTTCCATCGTTTTTAATGCATTTTCACTGATTTAATCGATTTTAATATAAAGGTACTTGCTTCAAATATCTACGAGATGCAACAAATGTTCTCCACTGAATTCCTGATTAGTCTATTCAATTTCTTTGCCCAGAAATTGTAACGTTGTAATCTAAGGTTCATGTGCCGCCTATAATCGCCATTGTGGGTTCAGCCGATTTTGGGTTAACTAAAGACAGATTTTTTGGTTAAAAAAACAACAGTCCAAACAAAACGTTTGAAAGCTGAGTTCACGTGAACGAATACAAGAAGTCACGATTATATCAGTAAAGTATCCAATAGTTTGAGTTGTTTATCCGAACTGGTTTTGGTGAGATTTTTTACGTCATTTTTCTTTGCTTTTAGGGCATTTTAAAAACATTTTAATTGCATTTTACTGATATTTTAGTTCATCAAAATCTGCCCCTTGTAGTAAGTCTATTTTCTTACCATAAAATGTATTTTTGTTAACTTCAAAAACCTCATGCTTTCATCATTATTTAAAACATTGTTTCTTCTGAAAAAAATATTTTTTGATGTAGCTTTGTGGAAACATTCTCAATTCCGGATCAACATCATTTTAAATTGAATCTTATTCAAAATAAAAGTAATAATGTTGTAAAAGGTAAGACAAAAATAGAGAATCATTGAGACTAAAAGCTCCTTGGATTCTTTTAGTCACTTGAATTCTCTTTGGTACAAAGAATCATTATCAAACTTCATAACTGATTACTTGAATTAGTATGATTAGCATGTACTTCAATAAGCTAAACATACTATGAAGATTAAATAAAAGTGCAAATACAAGCAACTATTTTATTACAAATAAATGCAATAAATAAAATGGAACGAATACAACACATAATTTGAGGTTTTAAAGAACAAAATTATCACATATAAGTCAGTTGGTTAGTAATGTCTTTCAGAATTCTGTATTGACCTAAATTTTGCACATGAAAATAAAGTTGAAAAAGTGAAATTCTTTTTAAAAGAACTCAAAACATACTTCAAAAATATGTTTAGATTTCTTCCTGAATTAAATAACATAAATTATTTTTAAGACACACAATTCAATTCTCCATAACAGGTTCACAAAGTTTGTTAAAAATTTTATTTACAAGAAATGAAGTAATACATGATAACTAAAAAATTATAATTTGATATTAACTCTTGAATATGAATTTTATAATTCGCTTTAATAAATAAACATGTCTGTCATGTTCACGCGACCATTTGCTCTCATGATTTGTTTCAACAAATTTGCTGTCCGAAATGTAGCTTTCCATGAAAGAGAAGTAATTATACTATACACATTGGTCTTCAATTTCATAATACTTTATTAAATGTGATTTCAATGTGAAATACCTAAAGATATCAAACTTAGATGCAGAAAATGAATGTGATTTAGCTCCACAAATGTAGCTGGAGGTATTCAGGTATAGCACATGTCCACATACTATAGATGAACCAACTATCTTGCTCATCCTGTGCAATTTAGGGAGCGGCTGATACTGTTATTGGTGGTCATAATGGCCAATTCCCATCTGCAGAAAGAGAATAATGGTTAAGACACAAGTACATTTTGCTAAACCACTATACACATTTTCCATTAATACTATCCATTTATTATTGCTGAGGTTCATCCCATAAAGTATACTCCACTGCCTCAATATTTCCAGAGGTATATATACAATAAATTATAATAATAGTTATTTATATTATAATAATTATAAGTATTGAAAATATAAAAAAGTAAGAATAATTCTAGGGCAAAATAAAAGTTTGTCTCTGGATGGGAACCATTGTAAGATCTGCCACAAGTAACTTCTGTAAAACCAAATCAAACTTCTTTGATTGAGGGTGACTGAAAGACAAATAATGAAACAAAATATTGGTTCCCCAAGTACAATTTGAAATATTGAACATTTAAAAATTGATACAATTTGTAACTCGTGTGATATGTCTGAAATGGTGAAACAAATGCCCCACTGTGCAAGTATTACATTTGACCCTGCTAAGAATAAGTTTATTTTCCCTAATCAACATGCTAGAAAAAATTATTAACAGGAAATATAAATAAGTGATCAGCAAGACGAAGATTCATGGTCAACAAATTCACAGAGTGGAATTGTGTGATCTTAGCCTCACATTCTGATGACATTTCCTGTCAAAACTTAAATTTTGATTTCACTAGTTCTCACAATTTAAAGATTTTCTGTGAACAATTTATATTTACATTCGCAGGTCACATATAAGAGAGAGAAAGAAACAAAACCAAAAATGTTTTAATGCATTAAGTTTACAGGAAAAAGAGCACATTGAGATGCATCTTCAGTTTTCTTACAGCCATTCATCTGTTGCACATCGCCCAGGGAGTCTCTGATTTTCGGGTTGTTATTAGTAAAACTCCAGATTTCAATCAATTCACACTCATTGCATTTAAGACTTTTTACTTTCTCGCTACCGCTTACGCAGTAGAAAGAAAGTTATGTAATGCTGCGGGGAAAAGCGGCGAACTTTCGGCAGAAAAACTTATTGCCAGGCCCTGGTAACGAAAAAGTGGATAAATCCAGTTCCTAAATTTAGAAAAAAATCCTCTAACACGTAGTGTAGCGAGAATTCATGTTTTGAGGGTCCTTGATACCGAAAAATCGATTGATGGCAAAACTTCAGTCCGTCTGTTTGCCTGTCCAACAGTGAACAACGTTAGCAGCTAGAATGTTCATCCGATTTTCTCCAAACTTGATATTCCCCTATCGACCTGGCAGATGTCGCGGCCCCTTGATTCTGAAACCGATATTTTAATTTTGGGGGTATTTAACATTAAGCTCTTGAAACATTTTCAAAATTTTCAAAAAATGGCTCTAACGTTTTCGATTAAACTTTTATTGGATAGTGTGAAGGACGTTTAAGAGAATGATGAGTTTCATGATGGTTGAAAACACTGAGTTCTCGAAAATTACGAAAGTTCAAAATTTTCGGCGTCTTCCTACAACTAAAATATTAAAGGTAGATTTTTTCTCTTAATTAAATCTGTCCTTTGAAGATAGGTTTTGAATTAAGATTATAAACTATTTTTGGAAAATTTGAGTACATTTTACGTGAAATATACACAATTTTTTCTCAAGAACGGCCAATTAGAAAGAAGAACGGCCGAAGCCAATTAAATTTTGGCATCGGAAAGCGTATAGGACCCTAAAAGAATGGTGCAGGTCTCATGTTCTTTGAAATGCCTGATTTTTCGAAAACTAAAAAATAAATAAATAAAAAAATCGGCCTTTCTACAACTACAATTGTGAAAATAAAATTTTTTCTTAATGAAATGTGTTCATTAATAACAAATCTTCAAAAAAGTCATGTTGAGTTTTTCGAAAATATGAGTATTTTTTTTGTGTAATTTGGCGTCAAACATAGTTCCCCGCTCCGAATTTCCTGGGCTTCGTGAATGGAATAGAGGTTGTTCCAGGCTGTTGGATGCTACGTAAGTTAGAATTTGTATATTATTTCATATTTTTCTTCGTTTCCTACATTCGAGCTTTCGTTATACGTATTTGTTGTATGTTTACAAATTAATCTTTTACAAACTATTTAAACCTATTTAAAATTTATGAGAGAATTGATAGGCCTTCAGGGAATATCAGATTGGAATACAACAATGGGATTCCACAGGGGCGGATCCAGAGACAAATTTTGGGAGAGGAAATTAAAAATATTTTGGTCGAATTTTGTAAAATGTCATAGGCTACACTCAGCTCCTGCCGCGCAAAGATTTCTTTTTTAATGATTCTCCGAAAATATTGATTGAAAGTTTCTTTGCTAGTTAATAAATAGTTATTGAACAATTTTAGGGGGGGGGATTTCCCTCATTTCCCTCCCCGTGGATCCGCGCCTACATTCCGCGACGCGAGGCAGCAGCTGAATTTCTGTGAATTACGTCTCATTGTTGGGACATGGTTTAACTGTATTGCCAGTTATGATTGTGAAATTTGCGATATTTGCTTGAAAATGTTTAGCTTCCGCACCAAATGTTCTACCATTAGTAATCAGTTTTACAAAAAAATGATGACTGAGATGTGTTGATTCGGAGAGTTTGTGGTATAATTAGTATTACCTAACCATTACCAAGGGTGAGAAAGTACGTGCTGTTTTAGCTCCACTAGTTCAATATGGAATTACAAACATTTTATGCGACATGGCGACGACCATACCCAAGTTACATTTAAGCATCTCCCAACCACCCCGGTCACCCAGACAACTTACCTTTCTTCATGGAACTACATAATTACGTACCAACGTTAATTTCTTCCTCCATTTCTAATTATTTTCATTCTCTTGGTGTGCTGAGGCAGCAACCATAAGGTATGTTCAATTCTATGAGCAATTTGTTAATATTCATTTGTATTTGTAGGAAAAGTTATTAAATAATTATTAGTAATTTTTAGTAAATCTGGTGAATTTTTTTCCGGGCGAGGGCTCCAATACAATTTTGTGGTTGTAGGCCCCAACATAAATAAATACGGCTCCGAATAAGAGACAAGATTTCACTTCGCAGCTGTTGTCCTTCCAGTCAAACATTTGCATTTTTTATACATTTTCTAACTTTCTTGTATACATAGTACTAGAATTTTGATGATTTAAATAAGTTGGTTTTAAATCGAATTATTAAAAAAACAATGATTTAAATAATTTTTTAACATAATTGTTAAAATGAATATTTATTTTAAGTTTTTTAAACTTAATTAAGAATTATGAAAAACGTATTCAGAAGCGCGGGTTAAAATTGTTACAATTTTATCCACAAAGATTGTAATTTCAAAAAATTATTTATATTATATATTTTATATTAATGATTATATTATTCAAATAAATAGGATTCACTGAATAAATCAAACATTACAACAACAACAACAAAAACAACGATGATTCCAGTAAATTTAACTATATATTTGTAGCAGACGTTTCGACCTTAAATTGTAAGGTCCTCTTCAGTGTCTGAAAGGTCAATATCAACCAATCAGTTACAACTATTACATAATGTATTACATGAGTATTAATAGTATAAAACATAAACAGTGAGGCAAGGACGTGGTACCTTTAAATTTCTGAGGTTAGGTTACATCTTGATATAAAGGTATAATATAAGACCAAGATCGTAAACAATTGTGGTCTAAACGACCATGTTAGATAGGCACTGAGAAATGCAATCGATTTGACGTGGAAAGTCCTCTTCCAATTAATATTAATAGTTTTAGGTATCGGAACATGTTCGTTACGAACTTGTCAAGACACTGTGTATGTAGGATGTGCCCACTTCGGTAAAGTGAAACAGCAAAGGTCTTAATGCACTTTACTCTGTATGTGAAAACAGAGTTAACCCATGGTTTCTTTGGCTTTTTACTCACTCCATATTTTCAATTTGCTTCCTAGTAATTTCGGATATCCCCCTCCACTTTTTCTTCTGGTGCATGAAGACCTTTGCTTACGAAAATACAAAATATTGCCTAAAATAATAAAAATACGAACATTTGAAGTGCGCTTTCGTTTATCCATCGTTTAAAGACGTTTAGTCACTAACTAAATTATTTTTACCATGTTTCCCCCACCAGATAATGCCGATAAAACATATTCCACCGCACCCAAAAAGCGTGAACTTGGCGCGAAAAAATTGAAAAATGCAAATTTTGTGTGGATTAGTTTGTCCACATTTGTACGCAGAAAATTTTCCCCCGCCATTTTTCAAAATCGCCAAATTAGCAACAAACAGAAATTTCCAAACTTTTAATTTACATTCGTTTCTACACCTAATGACCCCTTATCCACCTCCAGACCAGGTTTATCACTTATTTTACAGAACCGTCATAATCATTTTTCGAAAAAAGTTTAAACTTGCCCGAAAAAAAATTGGAAAATGCTAACTTTTTTGTAGGTGTTTGTTCATCGTTTGATCACCATTTAGAAAATTTTTACCAGCTATGGTTCAAAAGTTATTGGCAAACACGTTTTTCCCGCCTTTTTATCAATTCGCACGAACATCCAGAAATACACAGAAATTTCGTCATTTTACTATCCTCTGCGTTTGTCCATATTTGGGAAACGTTTGTCCATCACTTAGAAAAGGTACTTAACATTTATTTCAAGAATTACACGAAAATTTTTTCTTTTAGTTTTTTGTAAATTCACCAAAATGCCAAGAAATACATTAAAATTTCGAAAATGCATTTCCTTGCCCATGGTTTGACCACGTTTGTTCACCCTTTAGAGCAAAAACTAATTTGTCGAGCCAACAACACAATACAAAATATTCCCTAAAATATGAAAAATATCAAAATTTGAAGTGCGCTTTCGTTTGTCCATCGTTTGAACACCATTAATCACTAACTAGATTATTTTGACCACGTTTCTCCTAACAGATAATGCCGAAAAACCTAATCCACCAAACCCAAAAAAACGTGAAATTGGCTCGAAAAAATTGAAAATTCCGATTTTTGCATCCGTTTGTCCATCGGTTGAGCACGTTTCCCCATCCTCTAGGAAATATTTACCAGCTACGGTTAAAAAATTATTAGCAAAAAACTTTTTTCCCGACGATATTCGGCACCGTGCCTAGAACAGCTCTTCGAAAACAAATAATGCAACTTCAACCACGAGATACGCATACATTTTGGTACATAGTAATTTTGGCGAGGACGTTACAGAATCGTTTGAAGAGGATAAATAACGTCTCAACCATTTCCTTACATAAACGTGTCGATCCTTCGAACTCTGGCAACCATCTTACGAAAAATAACTAGTGCAGCTTAAACAGAACATACTTTCTCACCCTTAGTAACGGTTACGTAATACTATTATATCGCAATTTCTGACCGAATTAACAAAAGTCATTTTTATAACACTGATTACAAATCGTAGAACATTAACTACGAAAACTATTTTTTTTCAAGCAAATATCAAAACAAATTTGACAATTAAAACCGCGTTTCATACAGCTATATCATGTTCTAACAATGAGATTGAATTTTTGTATCAGCCAACTGTAGCCGCGCGGTGCGGAATGCCTTTGTCGCATTCCATTCTGATAATGTGATAAACAGTCCATAACAATAAACTGTCCGTAAAATTGAACTACAGAGGCAAGTGTACACAGTACTAGTGTATGGTATCAATGTCGGGAATCGCTCTTTTTTCAGAGGGGGGCAGAGAACCGAGTCGGATCAGAGCGGAGCGATGTCACTTCACGGCAGAGGTGCATACATTATTCTTTCGCACCCTCATCTCTGCATGGAAGCTAATGTGATCAAACATGTGTTACATAAGATATGCTGTGTATGTTACATCAGAGATAACTATTTTTCCTCACAATGAAGTAACACTTCTGTCATAGCAAAATAAAAACGATGGTTAACTTAAAACATCCGCCCAGTCGCAGTAAGGGCAACAAACTCCCGAAGTTTCTTTTAATAATGTAACAAATTATGTATTATACGCGCAGGTTTTCTTGAGCCCCGGAATACCTACTCCCACTCCTTTGCCGACATTTGTTGAATTAAGAATAAATGATAGCAACAAGTATTGTGAACAAAATCTGATAACCAGAAATGTTCGGTCCCATGTAATAGGAACTATTTTGCATCGAAAAACGAACAACAAATTTGATAGAAAATTCCTTGTCAAAATAACCAAACTCTCCTCCCAGGAGCGAAGCGAGGGCTCGAGAACACGTGCGCGGATAATATTCAATATTAATGTTCAAATGTAACTTTTGTAATGGTTGGTTATTTAATGTATTCGTTGTAACGAACGAATAAAGAACTCAATTTCATTTAATGTTCCCGTTTTATGTTGGCAATACATGCTTCATTTTACAGCCTAGGCTCTAAAATTTTAGGACCTAAGCTGCAAAAGTGAAGTGTGAATTTCAACTATGGTGATGAGGGAGAAAAAACGCTGAAGCATTGTTGCGACTTACTTTAAGTCTTCTGGGAGCCAGCTGGGGTCCAATTTAAAATGAATAACAACTTGTAAACATAGCATACGCAAGCTTGGACCTGAAACAGAAATTACACAGGGCTGCGAAAAAAAAAAAAAAAAAATTCTCGGCGCTTTTGGTTTTGATGGGTGATTTAAATTTATTTGAGCTAATAATTATATGAACTGAAATCCATTTTTCTCCAACACGTAAGACGGTTTTGCAATTTTAAAGAAAAACTGGTAAACAAAAATTCTTAATTTACGACAGTTTCACGAAACACAGTGAATAAACGATTTAAAACTAGATATACACAATTCTTCTGAAGTAGAAATATGCATACAAGCGGTACACATCTTATGCACATTGACAACATACTTACATTAACAACCATGTTATATACTAAAAATGTCAGAGACTGCAAACGCTGAAATTGTGGCTGAAATTTTGCCTCCTCGGTCATGTCTATTCTACCCTCCTTTTTATTAAAAAAAAAGTCTGCCATCATCACTTGAAAATATCGGCCCTGATAACGTTCTCCCATCTCTTTTAGGTCTTGATGAAACTTCTCTCCATGTTCATCACTGAAATCCCCCAGATTATCGGGGAAGAAATCAAGGTGGTTGTGGAGAAAATGAAGTTCGATGATCATGTTACATCATAAAGAGTTTTTCCATATTTTCGTATGTTTCCTTTAAATGAACAGAATGGGCTACAAGCACTATTTTGAGGCTTATTGATTTCGATTATGAAGCAGAACAGCTTTGAGACTGCGTTTCGAAGAAACTATAAACAACTTCCATTGATCACCGACATATCTTATTCCAAATTTTGAAGGTACATCGTGAAAGTCATTGCAGTATACAAACCTTCCCTATAGTCTCTTTCGTGAAACAATCAAGGAATTCCTCTTCTCTTTTTCGATACCAGCAAAACGTGCCTGGGGAGAGAACATTTTTCTCCTTCAATCTTGAGCCTAAAACCTGCGCCGATTCTTTTGAGAGGCCAAGATCATTCAAGTTCTACTTGATTAAAAAACCAGGGTCTTCTCTCTTCTTTGAGGCAATCAGTTACGTGTGTTTCACTATCCCAGCAGTCTGAATAATATGAAGATATAGATGGTAGGTCATGTGGCGAGTTTGGTATAGGAATGTCAGGACCATGGGGTACAGTCTAATGGCTGACAGAATATTCGGATATACTATTTCTTTCACACTTTTCTTTATGTCAATACACTTTCACCGTGCAAAAGACAGTCGTTTACATGGTACTTTTGTTCTCTCCACACCATTGGAATACCAATAGATAAAGATTTCTGCATCCGTTGATACCATTTTCTCAAACCTCCAACACATGTGTGACAAACCCTATGTGGGGCCCAAGATGCATTTTGATCTCCTAACTTAAATGCCGACGTAAGCTTGATACGCTTTCCTTAAAAACGAGATGTTTCCGTTCGGAGTTTTAGTGTAAATGAGCCACATAAATAAAGACTGATTGAGTTTAAGGGCGCTTCAACAGCTAAGGTCATTGGCGCCCGTGTCAAATTATTTTAAGACCAGTACACAATATTGCAGTGTCAAGCTAAAAAAGGAAAATTAATTTTTTTAATGGAAAACAAAGTCAAACTGAAAAGGAATGTATCCTAATAAAAGGGTTTGGCATAAAACAGCGAGATAATTACTTTAAAATCTCGGATAAGGCTGTAGAAGTTAGTCTCTCGTAAAAAACTAAAGCTTGCAGAGAGAAGATTCGTAATTTCTACGAATCTCCGCAAGGGAGCTAGCCTGGTGATGCCTTCAGCGGCTCTCTATCTTACCACAGTGCAAGAGAACATGCTCCACGGTAAGATCTATTTTGCAGTTTTCGGGGGTGGGTCCCCGCGGAGGATATATCCGCGGGAGAAATAGCAGTGACCGAACCGAAGACGTGTTAAAATGATCTCCTCGCGCCTAACATCACGAGAACAAGATCAAGGATTTATGGAATCCTTCATCCTCGTGAGTTTCAAATCTGAGTTCTGCCACTCTGTCATTCACTGAGGATAGAGCGATTGATGAAGAGCATAGTGTCTTCCGTGAGGGCTGTAAAGATGTCTAATTTTCTTCGTGGAGGACTTTGCTTTCTGGTCAGCTATTTCATTTTCTCTTATTTCCTCATGCCCAGGGACCCAACAAAAGGCTAAAATACAGCGGCGGACCAATAGATGATGGATTTGGTGTTGGATGTTCATTGTCAGCATGTCACAAGACGAGAAGGAGTACATGGATTCAAGAGAGCTTTTGGAATCACTGCAGATCACTACTTTCCTTAATGACATCGATACAGCAAACTTAAGTACCTCCAAGAGCGCATACTTTTCTGCAATATAGACGTTGAACGAAGAGTCTAATCGAAAACTTCGCGTGGCACTACGAAAGCAGAAGGCACATCCAACTTTGTCATTTGAGAGGAGCCATCGGTGTAAATGAAGTAATGGCCAGGATCCGTAGATTTTATCGCCAGAAATTCTGATACGAATGTACAAGGGGGAGTTAAAGATTTAGGAAGGTTAGACAATCTAAGATCTATTATGGGCTGGTGTAGTTTCCAAGGAGAAACAAGGTTTCTGGAGGGGGGGTTCGCAGGTTTGGGCAGTTTTATATTAAGCTTCTGTAAAAGCATACGGAGACGCACTCCCAAGGAATGGGGGAACGATGGTCTAAGTGCATACAAAGTCAAGTAGGCTGGGTGGAGGACTGATCGGCGTGAGGGAGTATCAACATTTGATAATTTCTCTTAATATGAGGCAGTCAAAATATCTCGCCTTCGGCTCTAAGATGGTTCTCCAGCCTCGGCCAACTCGATACACGAATCGCGCAACTTCGATGCGACTCGTGCGGTAGGGGAATGTTCTGATCCTTATACCAGCATTGTGTATGGTATTTCATGGCCGGAGGGTTGATGGAGACGCTGACCGATACACTATGCATCCGTAATCCAAGATAGGGCGGATTTGCGTTCTATATAAGCGCAAGAGACACACACGGTCTGCGCCCCAAGAGCTACCAGTAAGAGTGCGAAGGAGATTTACAGGTGGTACACATCGGTCCTGTAGTTTACGGATGTGTTTTCGCCAGGTTAGGCTCTTGTCGAATGTGAGCCCAAGGAAGGTTGCTGCTTCAACAACTGCTGCTGCCCCCCAAGAAAAATGTCTGGATGATTATGGAGGTGAGGAATTATGCAGAAGTGCATGCAGGTGGTTTTTGAGGTGGAGAACTTGAATCCCGTTTCATCGCTGCATTCCTGCAGTTTGTTGAGCACATGTTGTAACTGCCTCTCAATAACTTACATGCTCTTGGAAGAGCAAAATATGGCGAAGTCGTCAACGAACAGTGATGCCTTCACAGGCTCTCGAATTACTGATGCAATACTATTAATAGCAATGGTAAACAGAGTGACGCTCAGAATCGATCCCTGGGGAACATCGTTTTCTAACTGGTGACTTGAGGATAATGTGTCACCAAGGCGGACGCTGAAAGATCTTGAAAGAAAATCTACTAGAAACAAAGGGAGCCGTCCCCTAAGGCCCCAAGTGTGCAAGGTGCGAAGAATACCGTACCTCCAGGTGGTGTCATAAGCTTTCTCTATATCGAAGATAACTGCTACCAGGTGTTAACGTGGGACGAAAGAAGTGGAAATTTGTTTGGCAAGGGTGACTATGTGGTCCATGGTTGACCTGTGCTTCCTGAAGCCACATTAAAGAGGTGTAAATAGGTTCTTTTGTCCCAGGAGCCAGACCAGACGTGTATTTACCATTCGCTCTAAAAGCTTGCACACACAGCTTGTGACCGAGATTGGGCGGTAACATGAGGTTGTTCTGTCCTTCCCTTCTTTAGGGATTGGAAGAACAATGGCTTCACGCCAAATCCTTGGTACGGCATGTTCAGCCCAAATCATGTTGAAAATGCCGAGAAGGAACGAGCGTTTTCAGATAGGTGTTTCAATATTTGTTTATGTATCTGTTCTGGTCCTCGAGCAGAATCTTTCGCACAAGCGGGGGCACAGGAAAATTCGTCCATGGAGGAAAAGGCATTATAATGTTCCTCCACGCGATTTGAGAAATCTAATTTGCGGTTTTCCATTCTTTTCGTTTTTTGAAACCCAAGAGGATAGTGAACGGAGCTGGAGACGTGATTGTAGTGAGAAGCCATTTTTTCGGCAATATCTTCTGGAGAGGTAAGGAAATTGCCATTTACCAGAAGTCCTGACACAGACGGAGAAGGGAGACTTCCACTGATCTGTCGGACCTTTCGCCACACTACTTCAGGGGGTGTACGGCAAGAGTGATGAAATGTAAGCTCTCCAGGACTTACTTTCCCGTATGGTCAATATAGCTCTGGCTCGGGATCTTTTATAATTTATTTGATTTTCCTTGGTTGGGAACCTACTAAGTTTCGCCAATGCTCGCTTCCGATCACGTACCGCGGTGGCACAGTCGGCATTCCACCATGGCACTGGGGGATGTCGTGGGTGACCCGACGACTTCGGGATGGCAATTGAGGCCGCAAGAAGAACGGCGTCAGTTAAATGGCAACCAATAGCATCGATATCGTTTGGGCAGTTTTCCGATATCCGTATTTCTTTCCTGAATCTCTCCCACTCAGCTCGGTGGATTAGCCAGCGAAGACGGCGGGCAACGTTAAGGTCGGGAATATCGAAGTTGACCAGAATGGGGAACTGGTCTCTGCCACGCAGATCGTCAAGGACAGCCCACTCTAAGATCGCGGAAAGAGACGGGCTACAGAGAGCCAGATCTACGGGCGAGAGAATGTTTGAAGCTACGGAAAAGTGTGTGCTTTCGCCAGTATTAAGAAGAAATACGTTCTGGTTAGCAATAATATTTTCAAGTATTTTGCCTCTCGGGCACGAACTTGTGCCACCCCAGGCGGGATTGTGGGCGTTGAAGTCCCCCACAATCAGAAAAGGGGCGGGCAATTGAGAAAACACGTCTTCCCGTTGCTCCTGCGACACAACTCGACCGGGCGGGATATATACTTTGCAAATAGTGATAGAAATACAGCGTAGATTCACACGAACGCAAGATATCTGAAGAGTGGATCGTACGTCTATATCTTTAGACACCACGGAGTGTGTGACAAATGAGACTCCGCCAAGGGGGAGGCCATCATCAATGTCTTGCCTGTAACAAAAGCTGCAAAGAGAGAATGTTCAGGACGGAAGTGTGTTTCCTACAGGCAGATAACCACTGGTCTATGCAGAGACATTAATTATTGCAACCGACAGCGAAAGCCATTTTAGTTCCACGAAAGGAGAGCCATAATTTCTAGTTATTATGTTTCGGGTTTCTATCTCTTCTTCCTTCTCTGTTGAAGAGTGATGGACTGGTTTGTGTGGGGCTCCTCTTTCCCCGTCTTGACCACTGCTAGGGAGTCGAATGTGTTGGGAGACCACGGTCCCTAGACACAGGCGACCTAGATTTTGAGATAGGGGCCTGTCGGCCTCGGCTTCTCTGGATGCCTTTGTGTATTTTTCGAACTATTTACGCTTTTCGTTTCCTTTTTAGTTTCAGATGGGACAAGATATTTGGAATCTGCATCTCCGCCGATGTCTTCAAAGGACACCTAACAGGCAGTATCGCGCACAGAGGTAGCTTTAGGTGTCTGGGTTGCGGAATTTACTTTCTTCCGTAGATCCACGGTGTCAGTGAAGCTTCGGGCCATGTCCACAGGCTTTCGTGCCTGGTACCGATGTCGTGCTTCAGGAAAGGATACTTTGTCAGTAACAGATTTTTTGTATCTCCCTCTCCCGCAGGTAAGTAGGGCACCTGTTTGAATTATCCGCATGGTCTGCTTCACAGTTGACACATCGAAGTGGGGATGTGCAGGGATCCATATCGTGCGTGGATTGTCCGGAAATAGGGCCCTCGGCCATGCACCGTTGTTAAGTATGGCTAATTCTCTGACACTTGAAGCAGCGCAGGGGGTTTGGCACATACTGCCACACGTGAAGATTATAAAAACCGCAATTTATCTTCTTTGGGAAAGAAGGGAAATTGAAAGTCAAGATCAAAGTAGGAGTGGGGATCTCTCTCCCATTTTCCTTCCTCTTGATCCTGAACATCTCCGTTACCTCCTGACTCTTAAAGAAAGATAGAAGTTCCTCTTCGGTTTCAGACGCGAAATCATCGTGGTTGACCACTCTCTTATAGAGGTTAACAGTAGGGTGAGTTACTTCCACCTACAGGCCGGCAATCTGCTTCGTTTTGGCTAACTTTTCAATCTGCTCGTCTATGCGCACTTCAAAGAGATTGGTACCATTCCTTTGTCGCACGACCGCTTCGAGCTTCCCGAAAGTCATTTCAATCTCTCGCGCAAGACGGACCACTCTTGCTCACACCCTTGAAGGTTTTCCCTTGCACAACGCAAGACAGAAGAAACCGCGTTTTTTCGGTTTATCTTTTTCTCCAGCTAAGAAGCTATTCAAATCAACAGTATTCTCGTAACATCGCCTTTTCCGTGAGGAGAAAGGTAGGGTGGTGATTGGGTACGATGGATGAAAATTCATCTCCGTGCTCCCCACCCACCACGGAGACCAACAAGAGGACACCCCACTGGGTGACACGGAGATCTAGTAGGGGATGTCAGAGCGCTGCGCCGCCGTGGATCCCCCCGCTCACCGTGGAATTAAGTGGAAGAGTGGCTAGTCCGAGCCGATTGATCGGGAGTGAGTTAGCTCTCGACCGCCCGACTAGAAGAGTCCGAGGGCAAAAGAAGTGTATTAGGACCTACAAGGTGCAGAGACCTCCCGTCAGTTACCAGGGCTCTCTGGTATTCGCGTGGCGAACATGGCAAGACCAGGTCTACCCTCAAGACACCAGCGTCAAGGCGACTGTCAGGAACGCATACACAGACGCAACTCTCAGGTCACCCATTCCCTTCGACACGAGTCGCCATGCACGGCAAACACATGGGTGAGCGTTCAGCATACAGAGAAGGCCAGTGAGGAAGATAAAAGAGTGGAAAAGAATATGGGTGACATGAAATGAGAAGCAAGAAGATGAAAATGAAAGGAACACTTGAGAGCCTTCTCGGCATCCTCCGTCAGGACCTTGACCAACCCACCTCGACAAGCATATATCACGAAAAATAACTTCGAATAACTTTCATTTCTTCTAGATTAGCTCGCCATTCTTTGAAACACTTTTCCCACCAATTAAATACACGTTTACAGCCTTTATAACAAATAGTTCTTGCTAAATATCAGAGACCAATTAACTGACAGAATCTGGAGTTGGAGAACGATCAACTTATCTTCAAACAGTACCGATTGGCTTCTATTTAACGATACGTAAGTTATTGTAATACATTCCCCGCATTAGTTAAAAATTTAATTAATTGTAAATTTCGCAAACAAAAAAAACTGTGGGTGATGTAAAGAAACTGAAGCCACATATCAAATACATCACATACAAATTTAATCAATTGTAAATTTCGCGAACAAAAGAACTGTGGGTGATGTAAAGAAACTGAATCCACATATCTATTCAGATTGCAACACCGACGCGTTGTCACACTGCTTTTAATCAAAAGCAGCGAATCGTCGCAGCCCTGTTTCGTACGACTGCGCGTGCTAATTTGAAATACGAAAAACCGAGAATTTTGCAAAAACTGTATGTGATAGAAAAAACCTAAAATTATATATGTAATCAAGATAAAAAACTGATTCATAATCACCCATTTTTATCAAAAGCGGTAAATCGTCGCAGCCCAGTGTAGTAGAATGAATAGTAAAAACATTCGGACCTGAGATCTGAATACGAAATTATACGTATGGTTTTTCAACCTCCGATGTATCCGTTAAACCACTAGACAAGTAGAATGATACCAGAGCGTAAAAACATCAAACTGGAATAATGGAACATTCACTCACTTTTCCGAATCACTGCGAATAGTACAAGAGGTCCCGCAGGGTTCGATTTTAGGTCATATTCTCTTATTATACGTAAACGATATGCTCTCGAGGATTCGAAACGGAAGAACAGTTCTTCTTATAGTTGATACGAATATTCTTTGCAATAAAGGAACAGTAAATTGTGCATATCAGTTGTTTCAAATTGGTTTCATTATACGGTTATATGGTTACATTTATAAATTACATGGTTATATTCATTATCGTTGTCATACTTAAGTCAATTTTGGGAAAATAATGATTCTTAAATAAATAGGCAACGCAATAGTTAGATTCCAAGCTCAATCAGAGGTCTGCAGGAATAACGAGCATGTCAATTGCTTATCATTCATACATTTTCTAGAATCTAAAAGTCCGGTTAATATAGCACGTGCTTCCCAAGAATGTTATGCTATATCTCAGGCGGGAATATATAGTCGCAAAATGCACACGATCTGCATGAAGGCTGACAGGATTTGAAGAACGCAAGATCCCTAAAGAGTGGTTCGCAGGGCTATTTCTTGGACACCAGGAAGTCTTGTGTCAAATTAGCGAATTCGCCATGGGCCCGGAGACAATCGTCTTGCTTGTAAGAGAAAAATGGGAGCTTGTCTTACCTGAAAGGCCGCGAGGAGAGAGGGAATGCTCAGGAAGAGGTTTCCTGCAGGCAGATAACAACGGGTCTACATCGACAGATTATCAAGTTTTATTCATCTAAATGAGTGTGAAATTCATTGAGATTCCACGGGAGGAAAGCCATGATTATTAGGCGTTAAGTTTCCTTTTTTATAGAGGGATTAGATGTGTTTCTTTTTTTTCTTTTTCCTCGTCTGTTGGTGTGTGATGGACGAGTTCATGTAGGGCTCCTCGTCCCCTGCAGAGTCGTCTTGCTGCGACTGCTGCTAGAAAGAGTCGCATGTATCGGGATACATTCAAGATCATTTAATACAAGTGACCGAGATCTACAGACAGGGCTTTTTGGCTTGGGTTGCCGCCGATTTCTCAGGTTGACGAATGTGTATTTGTTGAGGCACTTGTATTGTCTTTTCCTTTTTGTTTCAGATGGGACGGCATTTGGTATCTGCATCTCCGCGAACGTCTTCCAAGGACACCAAACAAGCAGCGTCGCGCACAGAGGTACCTTTCAGTGACTGGGTTTCGCAATTTAACGTCGTCTTAGGTTGATCTACGGTAGCGAAACTTCGAACCATATTGACAGGGTTACGCATCTCGTAACGACGTCGAGCTAGGAAAGGAAACCTCTAGGACTTGATCTTCTTGATTTCCCTTTCCTTCAAAAAGGCGGGACACTGGTTTGAATTCGAAGGGTGATTCCCGGAACAGTTTACACACCGTGGATCTGAGGAGCAGTTCGAATCGTGACATGATTCTTTTCCACAATGTGCGCAGACTGCGGCGCTCACACACCGGGACTGCGAGTGGTCGAACCTCTTGCATTTAAAGTAGCGTAAAGGATTAGGCACACACTGCTGACGAGAAGAGGTAGCGGTGAGTACCCCATTCACCCTCCGTTGGACCCTGTAGATGTCAGTTACACCTCCAGCCAGAAAGAAGGCTATCAGATCTTCCGTTTCTGATGAGAAGTCCCCATTGTTCACCACACCCTTGCAGAGGATTAAGGTCGGGTAGACACGTACACCTGGAGACCGGCTATTTCTTTTAATTCTGAGTTTTCTTATCTGTTCGTCAGTGCGGTATTCGAAGAGGATTGTGCCATTCCTCTGGCGAACCACCACCTGAAACTTGCCACATTTCTCAATTTCTCCGAACAGTTTAAAGGCACTGACACTTTTCATTGTTTTCCCTCATCATTGCAGGGCATGATGAGGAGCTTTGTCGATCTATAAGAATTTTTGCAAAAAATAAACAAAACAACTAATCTAAATCAAGTTTCACCAACTAATCTCTTTCTTACGGGAGAAAGCGCGGGAGGGGGAGGTTTGGAAACCATGGAGAGGATATCAGATTCATCCCCGTGGTCCCCACCCACTACGGAGCCCAACAAGAGGACACTTCACCTGAGTGCATGGGTTGCCAGGGGAATACAGCAGCGAGAAGCATGATTTATTCCCTACTGCACGAGGACACTATGACCTCCTCCCATTAATTAAAAAAGTAAAACTTTTGCAATTTTCGAAAATTCAGAGTTAACCGAGAAAATCGGACTGATGTCACCTTTATAAGTGTATTATACTCTATTATTATAAAAAAATGAAGAAAAAATGGAGCCATTTTTGAGAAAATTTTGAAAATGTCCGGTGGGTTTAATGTAAAGCACCCCCAAATTAAAAAAAATATTCAAATTCTCAAAGCTTCAACTACAGCCAGATCGACAGGGGTTTCTTCAATTTGGAAAATATCGTACGCATGGTTTAGGCGTTAGCGCGCACAGACGAACGGACGGACGGCCAGACAGGCTTTTGGGGGAAAAAGACAAAAAAGACAAAAAACAACACTTTTTCAGTATCAGAGGACCTCAAATCCTGTATTTCCGTGGAAATCTCGAAATCTATTTTCCGCAGCATTACATAACTTTCTTTATACTACGTATATTACTCCGTATATAGTACGAGAAAGTAAAAAGGATCTATGAAGTGTAGAAACAGCAGAGATGAAATATCTCAGGTCCGTAATAGATATACTCGTGAAGACAGTGTGAAATGAAGACATCAGAATAGATCTGCAAACCCAGCCACTGACTGAAATAGTTTTAAAATGTAAAGAAGAGTGGATATAATATCTTAACCGTATGTCTCAGGATATATTTCCAAGACCGATCTTGAATTACTGATCTCGAAGAAAATGGAATAATGGAATATAGGAAGGCCCCGTAAGAGAAGCCCCAACAGGCAGATTGCCTAAAGCAGGAAAGTCAGAAGAAAATTTTGAAGACATTTCCAATCGAATAAAACAGACAAAATGTTGTCAGCCTACCCAAATAGTTGTGGTATCTAAATCAGTGGTGAAGTGATTGGGATGGGGGGAGAGGGTTCGAGTCTTGCGTAGGCATGGGCATTTTCTACCTCGTGTTATGGCATGCTTAGCTTCCCCTCCTCTCACGCATCACATTTCCTATCGTATCGTGTCATTGCTGGTTGGTCGGACTGGCTGAGGAGACTGCATGTGAGACAAGTACAGAGTGCAAAGTTACATCTTGGTCGGGTGGCCTCTTTGATCCGTCTTGTGTGCGGTATGGGGGTATTTCATGTATCACCTACATACACCGTAATCTTACCGTAGAGCCCTTGCCTTGATCGTTAACTGTGTGAGATCTCTGAGCGATCTGTCTATGCATGAGGGAGTTCATTGGGAAGAGTTCCTAGGAGAGCTGTGGTGACAGTGGGAGAACCTGGTAAGTTCCTCAAGCGACGGTAGATGGCAGCCGGAAAGATGGCCTTTCAAAACCGGAAGGTAGCCCAGATCGAAAAAGAGAAACCTTCCTTATCTACGACTTTTAATGTAAGTACTCGAACCTCCATATGCGGTACTTTAGTTGATTTTCTCGCTTACAATAGGAGCCTGCAAGATAAAAAACTACGAATTTAGTGAGTGGCTAGCACATTATATGATAGCCAACGTTGTATCTAAGTTTCAACTTCGTCGTTTAGCACTGGACCGCGTATATTGCTGCCTCGATTAAATGAGTTTTATTTGAGATTGAACGTTATGATGCATAAGTGGATCTGGATACATACTTCACGAATATTTTTCTGCGTATCTGACTGTAGTGGCTGTAGTATATTTATTTAGTTTTTACGCCGAGTGCAGAGGCAGAGGGTGAAGCGCGTGGGGCTAAGGTGGAGAGGAATGAATATTAGGAGAAGCAGAATCAACAACTTTATTCAGGGCGTAACACATGCGCATAGAAAAAAGACAGGCGATACGCCGAGAACTAGGTGGCGAAGAGGAAGGATCTTGGACAGGACACTGCCGAAGATGTGAAATTGTGTGTTATGCAATCACATTTAGGAATTACTCTGGCTTGAATTACCCACGAGTTATTTTAATTAACGAGCATATACTGTTTATCTTCTTGCACAATAATAACTTTCTCTTCTTATCGGTTTCTTTCCGAAGAGGTGGACATGGCACTAATGACCCTTATGGGAGTCGCCTCTGCTCACTTACTTAGTGAGCAGTACAGCATGATGTGCGTTGAAGTCTGCACTTGCCAGGAAGCAGTTTAAACGGGTCCTTCGGCGTACCTCATCACATATTATATGATCGGTCCATTCAGGGGAGGCACGTTTTGCGGGTTCAGTACAATGACGTTGAAAACAATATGCGGTGCAGACCTATCTGCGGCAACAACTTAAAATTTATTTGAGAATGAACAAGGAGTAAATAAATCACTATGCTAGCGGTTAAAAAATACGATTAAAATGTAGAACAAATTAACCTTTTACCGTGTACTAGATAACAACCGTTGATATTTAATAATTATATCCAAGTGTTTGACTATCAATTTGATGCTTACTGAAATCCAGGACATGCATGTCACTATGATCCATCAGTTTTGAATCAGGACCCTCGATTTGTAGTTCATCATCCCCTGGCACTTCAGGAGGAGCTCCAGGATAAGGACTTGTTCCACCGAATAAAAATACTTTTTCGCCCACAACTAAACATGACTGGCGACGTCGTGGACTTGGTGAAGTGCCAAGAGTCTGCACCAATTCCCATTCATTTCTCTCTGGAAACGAAAGATTTCATTTTGACAATTCAGTAACGTACCGATTAAACATTTATAATCCAATAATCTTCAAACATTTTACAATTTTTGTTTTAAGACATATTTACGACTTTTACGGCCCAAAGACTTTTCATATTCTGAACAAAAAGGCTTTCATGTTCTCACTAATATGCTTTTCATAGTCCATTTGTTTGCCATCATATCGGTCCGTTTGTCTGACAATGTTGGTCAGTTTGTCTGGGAGGATGTCGGAGCGGCAGTCAATGTCATTTCCCACGGGTAGTGTTAAATATTACAAAATTAATTATACCTCTCTACTTTTCCAAAACACGAATGTGATGCAACTACTCAATTTAACCGAGAAAAGTATGGTATATCACGATACGTTCACTGAGCACACATACTTATGTTAGTAACAAGTGGTAAACAAAATTGACGGTTTGTGCAAGATAGAAATGTCACAGTTTAGTAGCAAATTCCTAGCAGAGTAGTTAATAGTGTGTTTAAACTGTCGCCGAAGCTATCAAACATTCAGTACAGTATCACACATTGCAAAGAAATACTGCGTTTTTGATACTGAACATGGTAATATTCCCTTCAGTGCGTGAGCAACAGTGAAAAAAACTATTAGCTGAAACTCTCCGAACCCGAGGTCTCTGGTTCTTTTTCCATGTCGTGCACTTCTGATAAATTGACTGACGCATGATCTTTACATAATTATCGCAAATAATTATACGGGTTATGTTACATTCGAAGAACTTACCAGGCGAAAATCTGTGTAAATCATTGTAGTGCTCGTCCCAGAGTCCATTATATCCTCCAAAAACATAAAGGTATTCTCTGTGAACAACTGAAACAATGGAATAAATAAAATGGTAGTTTTCTTTTGAACGTTTGAAAGATTAATTAACATATAACCTTCGAGCATTATTGGTTCCAAATCTTTTACAAGTTCTTTAATATTTACACATAATACTTTCGTCATATTCGTATTTATAGAAAGAAAATTATTCATTAATCTTTAAGAATATGATATAAATATCTCAAAATTAAAACAAATCTGAAAATTTCTTGGTAAAGCGCTTCCCGGTAGGTTGTTTTAATCCGGAATGCGACATTTCTGATGCACTACCGGAAATGCATTGAGCACACCGAGAAAACACGTACGGACCCACGATGGTATGTAACAAGAACGACGTGTGACATTACCCAAAACGTGGAGTACACAGGATATTCAGTTTTTATATTGAAGATTTCGAGAACATAAGCTAAGTATAAATTCATAGAAACAGCAATCACCCTTAGCTGTACACGACGCGATTCTGGCATATAACTTGTCTTATATGTACTGAAGGTCTTTCTATGGTTCAGAGTTGCATGCGAGCCATTCCACGCCCAATCAACAAGGATCCCAACACTGATAGTGTCAGAATGTGAATTATTTTTTTATTTCCGAAGTGCCTGTTGAAATATATAAAATCAACACTTAAGAAGGCTGTAGCAAATATAGTTTCCCATTTACAGTGATTTGAAGTTCGAAAGAATCGAGAAATACCTGCACGTATTATTAAACGAACTAAAATATATTACAATAAATATACATCAGGTACAAATGAACTCACCTTAATAAATTCTGTCATTCTTTTTTGAAATATATTTTTAATTGGATGAAAACCACAACGGTATAAGTGACATTTTATAAATTCTGAGAAAAACGTGTTTATATTAGGCTATACAGACCGTTCAGTCATGTGACCGGTTTTTTTGACAGCCACTGTCGCCAAACCGCGAGGATCTCGTCTGGGGGCGTGGTCAGCTATTAATATGGAGAAATGATTCGCTTTTATTTCACGAACGTTGGCTAACGTGTCTTGGAGCCGTGGAACAACCTAATGTATTGTCAATCCGACAAAGGAGAAAGTTCAATGAAAAATATTTTATTTTAGTGATAAAATGATGTTGAAGTACTCTGAAACTATGTTCAAGAGTATTATTTTTAAAAGTTAATAATTTACGTGAACTGCGTTCAGTTTGAATTTGGAGAGTTCGTTGCAGAAATGAGAGGTTCAGCGAACGGGACTTTTCTATTCTTGGCGAGTCCAGGGCGGGTCTTTTGTCAGAGTTTCAAGGACCGTTGCTTGTTTATGACCCTTTTTTGTGTAATTTTGCCTGCGTTACCCCCACGGGGGCCCCGACCGATCCCTTCTGCGCCTGCTGAACCTTTGTGAGATCTTCGACACAGCCGAGAGCAGACGTGAACGATTTCACTCCCACATATTTCGGAGAATTTCCATTATTTATTTAATATTTATAATATTTTTATATTATATTTAATTCACTGTGTTATTAGATATAACATTAATAGAAACTAATAATAAGTTAAATTTACAGTTCAATAACATTAATAATAGCTATTTATAAAATATTTATAATTACTTGCATTTTAATTACTTTATTTATTATAGTAGATATTTATTTTTGTAGTAATATTTAATGTAGTTTATTATAAATATTAATAGTTTCTGAGTAACTAGCAATGAGTCCACCGCAGAAGGGAGAAGTGACGCAGCATCAACGCCAAGAAGACATCTTTTTTATTGCAAGATATGTAGAAGAGCTGATGATGCAAGGCAATATAGAAACTTCTTCAGTTATTGACCAGACTGCCTATGCATTGAATTTGGAAAGTCACATTGTTCAAAAGTAAGTAAAATTGTAATAAAAGTATCAGGTGAAATTGCCTTGGATAATGTTAAATTTACTGCCACAGATTTTGGAAACAAGACCCTGATACTGCACAGACTCCGAAAAGAAAGCGTCCACAAATAGAAGGGAATAAAACATGTGAAGTGGATGATTTTGGACAGGGCTTAATTAGACGCATTATTTATTCAATGTATGAGAATGGTAAGTAATTTACTTATATTTGCATGTAAGCGACTTCCTATGTTTTTTTTTGTAAATACAACATTTTTCTCAGGTCAAAGTGTTACTCTGAACTCAATTTTGACTGCAGTCAAACATGATAGAGATATAGGGTTTACTGGGGGGAGAACTACTTTGTCTTACCTGCTTCGTGCCATGGGTTTTGAATGGAAAAAGACAGACAACCGCAGGTCACTAATGGAAAGAAATGATATTGTTGTTGCAAGATCAGATTTTTTGATGGAATATATGAAACTGAAGGCTCAAGGTTCTGAATTTGTGTTTTTGGATGAAACATGGTTTTATTCAAAAGGCAAGTAAAAAAATATAATAAATTTTTGTAGCGTTGAAAAGTATGAAAGTCTTCATAGTATAGTATAGAAAGTCATAAGTGAATCAAGAAGGCATGATTTGCATGTAATGAAATGCATCATTTGTGAAATTGTAGTTATTTCAGTGACTGTAATGACTTATGAGTGTCATGAATATTGTGTGTCCTGTTTGAAACACAATCATAGTGGTTTAATATGATTTTATTTTGCTACATCATCTTTAGTAATTGCTTTTAATAATCTATCCTGTAGGTTACGCCTCTCGGTCATGGCAAGATAAAAGTAAGAAGAGCTGCTGTAGCAAAAATTTAGATGAAGGTAAAAGGTATATAGTATTACATGCAGGAGGTGCAAATGGTTTCATTCAGGATGCAGAACTATTGTTTCCCTCGAAGACAAAAGAAGTAGATCAGTACCATGGAACTATGAC
The DNA here is from genome assembly GCA_011170035.1 of Teleogryllus occipitalis. Lineage (NCBI taxonomy): Eukaryota > Metazoa > Arthropoda > Insecta > Orthoptera > Gryllidae > Teleogryllus > Teleogryllus occipitalis. The sequence goes on along the minus strand of BLKR01014789.1, from coordinate 86,828 downwards.
AGCAGAAATGTTCCAAAAGTGGATGAAAGAGGAATTATTACCTCGTTTGCCAGAACCATCAGTTATTGTAATGGACAATGCACCTGTTCATTCTGTGCTGGTGAGTGACATTTCAAGAAGTGTTCTTTTAGCAATGTAAAAATTATTCTTTCAAAGAATACATTTAATCCTTTATAAAAATAACTGATTATGAAACAGGTTTTGCAACTAGTCAGTGGTAAAAGAGGTTATTTCAACAATTATTTACTTCACAAAAAAAGGTGAAATACAAAATTTATTATATTAAATTGTGTTCAGTGATTTTAGTTAAATCAGTAAAAATAATTTTTCTTAGAGAACAACAAGATTGCCAATAGAATGTTTTATATTTATTTAAAAAGACTATAAAAAATGCAATTTTTGAATAAAATTTAAATAAACATCCTTTTGTCATTTCTAATTTTCTAGAAAGTGAAAAGGCCATCATCCAAGTGGAGGAAGAGTGAACTGCAGGAGTTTCTTCGTGAGCACAATATACCATTTATGCCTGAGCATACTTTTAAGAGTCTTCTTTTGAAAGCTTCTGAAGTTTGTGTTCAGAAAAGGTACTCTTGAAATAAGCATAAGTTTTGTTGAATTAAACATACAATAAAGCAGTTTTATTTTTTGCATGATGATGTGATTGCCAATGTTTTCATTAGTTGAAAAATCATATCAGTGTATGTGGGTGCAGATATGTTGTGGATGAAATTATTGAAGAAGCTGGTCATCAAGTTCTGAGGCTACCCCCGTACCATTGCCACTACAATCCCATTGAGTTGGTATGGAGCCAATGCAAAAGATACTACCAGAGACATCATGGTACCACTTTTGACCACCAAGCAGTGACAAGAAAATGGAAGGAAGCATTAAACCAGGTTTCTGCGGAGAAGTGACTTAAAATAAAAAGCAAAATATTGCCTTGATTTTTTTTCTTTCTTTTTGCAGAAAGTTGTTAATATAAAGTACTCCTTTATTCTGCTTTAGCTGGAAAAATTATGTGGCACACAGAGAAAATTATAGAAGAAGATTGGAGAGTAGAAGTTAGGCACGATGCTTCAGAGATTTCTGTCATTGTAAATATCCAGGATGACTCGATGATGATGATGATGATAATGATGATGACAATATTCCCCTTGCTGTTCCCATTCCCAGGCCCTCTGGTGTCTCTACTTAAGAGAGTTATGGTCAGTATCATTACATCTTCAATGCAGTATATTTCATTGGTTTGAAAAATGATTTGACAAATTTTTTATTCTTCTCAGGTGCAGAGTTGCAAGCTGCAAATCTGTATTACACCATCATGGGCAAGTAAGTGGTTGTATTTAAGATGAAATGTTGAATCTTAATTGTTTTTAAGCTGATCTTGGCTTTTTGAAATATATTTTTTAACATTATTACTTTTGTTGTTATTTGTACTTTACAGGTGTCTCAGAGTCTTCTATGTACATCAATATTGGTAAAATCTTTAATAAATTTTATATCAGAATTTCATTTTCAACAAACGTTTATGAAATAAGATGTATGTAAATTTTTATATTTCAGATCTTTAACATCAACAAGAACACAACTTCTCTTTCAACATCCAGATGAATTTCAAATAGTGACTATTGAAATAGTGACAAATAATGACCAATAGTGAATACTTTGTAAATACAGTGAAACTCCGTTTATACGTTTCTCACTTATACGTTTTTCACGGTTATACGTTTTTTTTGTTAGGTCCCGAATAAATTCCTATAATTCCCATGCAAAATTATTTCAGATATACGTTTTACGTTTATACGTTTTTCACACTTATACGTTCAAAATAAAAGTCCCTTTAAGGCCGTATAACGTTCAAATGATCCCGCAGAGGCGCTGGACGATCTGCGTCGTGCCCGGAATTTTGCTCGAGTCGACACGCTCCAGAGCGCTCCCACGGAGCTGACTCTTGCCCTCTGAGGCCACTTCCCGTTAATGAAACTTGTAATATAGAAGCTCGACTCGGCCTAGCTGAGGGGTCAAGACCGCGCAAGCCCGCGGGTGGTAGCGAAAGTCGGCTCCCGGCCCACCTCCAGAAGCGGGACTTCCAAAACGAAAACTTTCAGTCGTATGCGCATGGGAGCTCTCTGAGGATCTCAGGAGGCGACAGCTAGCTCCGAGGGAAGGTCAAAGGTGTCCCCAGGAGAGAGTAATGACATAGATGATCAATAAATGAGAATGTTTGTGCATTGACTGTCCCAGTCTCCAAAGGTGCCTTTGGCTCGCCGTAATAACACGAGTTCCTTTCGGTAGCGGATGGCGCAAGCGGCTAATGAAACCGATCCCTTTCCGCGAGGCGCGGCGCGGCGGGTGTCGCCAGACGGTGGAGCTGTGGCTGTCGTGCGCTTCCTGTCGTCCACGTATTAGATCACCGTGCTTTGATCCGCGTTATCTCAAGTAACATGAAGCTTGAAAGCAAAGCAAGCAGCCGTGGGTCTTCGTCGCCAGTTGTAGCCCACGCAGGTCACGGCCTTCGTTTCCGTAGTGAAACTGAGTCACACAAGTTCAACAGTATCATCCTTTCTGTTCTGCAATCTGCAGTTCTTGGCTGGGATTTGCGAATAGTCTTCGTGTCGCTCAGGTCGCGCCTTCATCTCGCGTTTGTTGTACTGTCGTAGTTCGTCTTCTTTCTGGTTTTGCGTCCGCGATATTACACGAAAATGAGTGGTAGGAAAAGGCAACCCCTTTCAATATCAGAGAAAATAAAAATTTTAAAAGTTGTTAGGGAGAGTGGAAATAAAAAGAAAGTAGAAATTGCTAAAGAACTGGGAATACCGGCATTCACGCTGAATTCCATCATTTCTAAGGGGAAAGAAATCGAGGACAAGGCACGTGTGTTTGGGGTGTCTAGTAGCAAGAGAATGCGAATTCAAGGAGGAAAATATGAAAATTTTGAAGATGCATTGCTACAGTGGTTTCAGCAGCATCGTGCTGAAGGTATACCAATAAGCGGCCCCTTATTGTGCGAGAAAGCGACTGAAATTGGACTGCGGCTTGGTTTAGAAAATTTCCAAGCTTCATTCATCATGAATTCATCATGAATGACATCATCATTCATTTGCAAGCAGGCTGGCTGCATAAATTCAAGCTGCGACACGGATTCTGCTGCAAAAGTATGTGCGGCGAAAGCGGAAATGTTGATGCAGATGTCGTGTCGGCATGGAAGTCGGGACCTCTTCAAGAACTGGTGGAGCAGTATGCCCCCAAAGATATTTTTAACGCCGACGAGACGGGGCTTTTCTATTCCCTAATGCCTGAAAAGACGATGGCGTTCAAGGGAGAAAATTGTCACGGGGGTAAGAAGAGCAAAGACCGTGTAACTGTGCTTTTATGTGCTAACAGTGATGGGACAGAAAAATTGCCACCGGTCACGATTGGGAAATTTGCGAAGCCGCGATGCTTCAAACACATTAAAACACTGCCCACCAAATATGAACACAATAAAAATTCGTGGATGACCACGAAAATCTTTGAAGATTGGTTGCGGGCTTTAGATGCCAGAATGGGTATCAGAGGGCGAAAAATACTATTATTTGTAGACAAGTGTCCAGCACATCCACCAGACACCTCATATCTACGGAACATCAAGGTGCAATTTTCCCCTCGAACTGCACCAGCGAGTTGCAACCCATGGATCTAGGGGTTATCCGAAACTTAAAGTTGCACTACCGAAAAATGTTGGTGCAACAGGCCATCCGCTACATCGACAACGGAAACAGGAGTTCGACTAAAATAAATGTACTACAGGTAAAATTTTTAGTTTTATGGTCAGTGAGGTAGAATTTTTAGTTTTTATAATCAGGAACACTCCTTTTTTTTTCTCATAGGCTATGCATTTTATCTCCTCGTCATGGCAGAAAGTTGAAGAATCTACCATCAGGAACTGTTTCCGGAAAGCTGGATTTGGCAGCCCCGAAGATGATGTAGAAATGGCTTTGGGATATTTACCCATCAATCAAGCGGACTTCACAGAATTTGTGGATGTAGATAAAGATGTGGTTACATCTGAACTAAGGTCCATTGAGGACATTGTGAGTGAAATCAACGAAGAGATTGATGAAGACAGTAATGATGAAGTGGATGATAGTGAAATAAATGTAGTAGGTTTCAGTGAAGCCGTTGCAGCATTAGAAACTGTTAAAAAGTTTGTTATGCAACACAGTGTCGCAGATGAGGTGATGGGACAGCTATCACGTTTGGAGGGGGAAGTGTATACCTTGGGGGCTTATAATGTTAAACAGACCAAGATAACAGACTTTTTTCATAAGTAATCATTTAAACTACATATTAAAATCTTCTTTTTTGGTAGTAAGTTTTCTAATAAAACAGTAGAGTAAAAATATAATTTTTTTTTTGCTCATAAAATTCAATTTCAGTTATGTGTTTTTCTCACTTATACATTTTTTTTCTTCGGTCCCCTGAAAAACGTATAAGTGAAGTTTTACTGTATATGATGTTCAGAAAGGAACATAAAGCGGCAGCGATGGTGTAACGGTTAGCGTATCGGACTATTATACCCAAGTTTGCGGGTTCGAACCCGATCGAAGCCGTGGATTTTTAAGGGCGAAACAAATCCTTCGTACGCCTTCCTTCGGAGGGGAAGTAAAGCCGGCTGTCCCATGTTAGTAGATTTACTGCATGTAAAAGATCCTCAAGCCTAAATGACGCCTCTGAGCTAAATTCAAATCGCCTGTTTCGTCGCCCAAGTAATACCTTCTTTCTCTCATGGTTGGTGAAAGGAGCGTAGCGAAATTTGCGTGGTTAGACGGAAGAGCAGGCCTCATGGCCTGAGTCTCGCCACGTAAAATAAGGCAAATTCAATTCAATTCAATTCATAATGTGCTGCGTTAGAACTGAAAAAACTGCTAAAAACTCAAAACATATGTTTGTGTGTGCGAATGTGGTTTTTGTTATTGGAGGAAGAGGGTCTGTGGTACCACTTAATGTTTACGAAATATTTTTATTTATATTTACTTTTCCTTGTGACTAGCTGTTTATATGTATTAGTTGAACTGAATGTACTCTTAATTCTCTCTGAAAATAAATATAGTGTACTTGAAGTAGTTAGAAAGCAAGTGGGACTGTAATGGTTTGTTGGTGATGGGAGTTGTAGTGTAACAAATGTTAGTCTTATGATGGAAGGTGTAGAAGGGGGTTGAGAAATAAGTTTAAAAGTCCTAACTGTGTATTTCTTGTATACAATGTAACAAATTTAATTTTATTCTATAGAATATGTAGTAGTATTTTTTATTATATATTGCATGATAAGTAGTCTTTATCTTATATTATTATTATTATTATTATTATTATCATTATTATTATTATTATTATTGCATGTTTAATTGTCTTGTGTGTGTTTGGCCTTAAGCCACCATCCTGACAAGGTTTTATCTGGGTTTCCCTTAGTTGCTTAAGGCAGATGCCGGAATGGTCCTTTGCTTGCTTCCCAGAAGTAATATAGCATTTTGCCCTCCTTATCAGTAGGCTTTTTTAGGTATACTTCTCAGAAGATATAACCAGTCACATCATTATGTCTGCACATGTTAACTTCCTGTGTAAATTCTTTTTAGTAATTATTATATAATTCTAATTTTTTTTATTAAAAGGAAGAAATTTTTCAGTTATTTGAAGTTGATTTTTGATGTGTATGAACCAGGTATGTAAAATGATGTGTGAATGAAAGTATGTGAAGTAGTGTTGATTTTGAATGAATGGGTTGAAAATATATTCTAATAACATTCTTTCAGTCTCATCAAATATTAACTTCAAGTAGCAGAAAATATCTTCCTTTTAATAAAAAAGAGTTAGAAATGCAGACTTAATGAAAAGTTTCATCTTTTGAGCAGTATTTTAGTATCGTGTTGTAAGACATCTTAATGCAATACAATATTAGAAATTATCAAATTAGGCTGTTAGGTCTAGTTTGATAACAAATAAAGTGTTATTGTATAAGATGTTACAATACGAACATTATTCATAGTTTTATCCACTTTGTAAAAATTCAAATGTATAATTTTTTTTCAAAATTGACACAGTTTACTCCTCACTCAGGCAAATGTAGGCTGACACTCGAAATAGTTAATAGTAGGCCATGAACTTTTAGGATTTTTAGTATGTTCTAAAAGGACTTGGAAAACTCATTTTGATTTTGTACAATTTAACTTTAAATTATCGAAGTGGATAACATTTATTGAACTTCAAATAGGTTTAGTGGAAATGTTATATCCTTCAAATAAATAACAATACAAATAAAGGGAATTATTTTTCACTTATACATTTGCTTTTTTATGTTACTTTTATACCCATCTTCTAAATGACTTTTTTTTATAGATAATAAAGTTATTGAAGGTATGAAATGTTTCAATTTTCATTTCTTAGGTTAAAATTTGCAAAGTGATAATGGAAATCAATTTATCTTTCATTAATTTGATTATATTAACATTCTATAATATCCTTTTAATGACAAGACTTCAATAATTCATAGCACTTGTTAATCTTAATTTTAAGAATCGACTATTGGTTTCCACATTTAAGAAATTTACCTGATGTTATTGATCAATTGAATTACCTGAGAATTTTGCCAAATAGCACTCTGAGAGTATTTACTAACTTGTACCCTTTTTCGTACAGAAATCTTTGAATGTAGTGTGAATATTTTCCAACGTTGTATAATCAGGAGAATCCAGTATTGTGAAAAGAAATCAGCAAATGAATAGTAGTTTCATGTTAATTATACATAACTAACATGACAATTAAGCATTGTTTTACCAGTCAAGAATCACTGAACAAATTATTATAGTATTAAAGTACTATTACACCAAATTCACAATTAACTAACCATATCTATAAATTATCTATAATTATATCTTAAAGTATCTATAACTGTCACAGGCTATGTCATGTCATAAGAACAATGTGAGAATGAAATAGCTATTATAAATATCTGATATCATAATGCAAAACATTGTACAGTACATAAATTAATTTAAATAATCTGAACACGCAAGATCGAAAGTACCAACAGAATTCCGATAGTTTTTACAAGGCCTACGTGGGAGTTTTGCAGCATTATTCCCTATCATACTCCTGTCAGATGGTTTAATTCACTCAATCACACATGTTCTCAACAGCATTTCGAAATGTTTTGTAGCACTTCATACAATTTTTCATCATTATTGATAGCGGAATTAAATGAATATTTCGTGAAAACTGTTTCTAACCTCCATGCACTGAAATTATATTTAACAAAACTCGGCCAGCGAGTGGGCCAGCTGTTAAAGCTACTCAGCTGACTGGCGGAAGAATATTTTTCGCAATGCGATGCGGTCCTCAGCGATGCTCATTTGTCATAGAACCTGTCATTAAAATCGCTTACTGCCCTGAACGTTCTGTATTTCAGAACCAAATGTAATTTCGTGGTTTTAATGAACAATTGAAATGCCGTGTTTTCAATTATGAAAAAAAGCGCCATGACTTGACAGTGATATTGAATTAAATAACCAGTTTTCTCAAAATTTATAAAATGTTACTTATACCATTCTGATTTTCACCCAATCATTTTATGTAATATCTAATTACTGCATCTTACAAGGGAACAAATTCTTAACTACTTCCATGGTGTCAGAGACCATACTGAGCAGGAGAAGGGGGAGGGGACAAATTGGTAACGGAAGAATGTTAAGAGACGTTAGATATTTGGATTTTGATTTTCTTTTCCCTCAAAAGAGAGCTATATTGTACTCAAAGGAGAGATATAATGTAAAGTTGTCTAAGAAACAATAATTATAGCTAGCATTTTCGGAAAGAAAATCCGAAGATCAGATCTCAAGACGCGATGCTGTGATGAGTCGTCTTGACTTGAGAACCTCTACTTGAGAACGTCTTTACGAGCATGACACCTTTTTCCAGAGCAAGGGAACAATAAAATTTATGGGTCTAATATGGGGAGATGGGGGTCTCCCTTCTCAGTATCTAGCTTCTTTTTCTTAATGTTCATGTGTTTTCATAATGTTCATGAGAAGTGGTAGCAACATTTACATTTTCAGGTCTTCTTTTGCCCACGAAAATAGTTCATTGGGAGTTGTGATCTTACCTGTACTGCCCCTCTCTTAACACTTGCACGAGCAGCAAGTAAGTCCCGCTTTATCCATCACAAGCATTTGTTCCTTGAGATGATAATGGAAAACGCTATTCCGCATTTATTCCAAACTCTTCGCGATGAAATGTAAGATTTACGAAATTTTATTTCTATATTGTGCAGAAAATAAAAAAAAAAATCACAATTCTATGGAGGAAGGTTCAAATTAATTGTTTCAAAAAGTGAATCACGTGCCGCTGGAAAAGATGCACAGAAACTGTCGTGTAACAAGCAGTCTGAAACAATAATTAAGTTATCCCTGAACAATTCATTTGAACAAGGTAATCTGAAGTAGACAACAAAAGTATTCAGTGTGGCCTCGACATTATTCCAATAAAATTCATATACATTTTGAATAACAAAGGAAAAATAATTAGAAAAATCGCACAAAGCTATATATTCTTCTGGTTGAAGCGATATTTCATGATTTTGTAAGTATTAATTTTGTTCAGAAGAGATGAATGTGTCAACAATTCACAAAGTTTTGCCATTAAATAATCAAAAAAATCTTTGGACTTCTAGATTGTCTCTAAATTTGATCTGTCAGTTGTCACTCACTGTTTGAAGAAAATTGTTTCGATACATTTTTCTTCCATTGTTTCTTCCAAATATTTTCAATCATCGAAATCCCGGAACATGCAGAGCACTCACCAAAAAGTCAACAAACTCGAGGTGGATTGCATATTATGCACACCAGCATGTTTTTGTCAGAAGACACATTGAAGTTAGAATGTTGTAATAATGTTGGAAACATGGGAGCATCAAGCATAATCTTTACGTTCAGATGAATAACACAATCAGTATGGGTTCCACTTGCGCAAGCTAAAATGCAGTTTTTAGACCGAAGAGATACGAACTTTGAAAAGCCAATTTTATGGTCAAGATGTGAAGATTTAAAATCTGTATATATTTCACTTACATGTGCAGAATGACTGTCTTCTGTTTTTGATATTTTCTTTCTCAAAGCCTCATAGTTATACAAGATTTTTTGCCGGGCATTATTCTAACATCTGAATAATAATATTCCTTCAATTTTCTTGACAGTCTCTTCGGACAAATTCTTGCCTGGCTTCGGGTTCGGAGCGGACAATATGCCTTGCTCTCTTTTTGGCTTTGCGTATCAGAAGCAGGAAATTCACTTTTAATTTTATTAATGATCCAGCTATTCGAAAGAAGTGACAAAATAGTATTTTTACCCGTTTTCTCCGTCCGAACACGTCGGTAGACCAGGCTGGGGGTCATTAGAAAAATGAGAAATTTTCTCCTTCACAACCTTTCCAATTTTATTACATTTCTTCTCTTTATACTGAGTTTCTTTAAATCTTTTTATTCTAAAAGGTATTTCACTTACTTATAAGACTACTGTTTCAAAGTTCTATTGATGTACCTTTATCAACGAACGTTTCTCCATTATGCGCAATTTCTGGTAAATCTGAAGGACCCTCTGATGCAACATACTGTAACGGATATTGCGTCATCTGCCGACACCACCACGAACTTCTTGTATGCGCGGATTGCGACATCTGCGGCCGGCCCTTGAACTAGATGGTCCCAGAGTGTTCGCGGCGCGTATAGCAAAGTCTAGAAAATTCTAGACGGCGCCCACAGAGTACAAATACGCGGTGGTCGGCGACCGCGAGTCAGTCTTAAGTCTGAAGTGGAAGCTGAGCTGTGAAGTGTGGGCATCGCGGTGAGTGGTAGTGCAGTGAGTGTGCTCAGTGATGTGAACCGTGGTCAGCGCCGTAAACTGTGGTCAGTGCAGTGAACTGTGGCCAGTGCATCGAACAGTGGTCAGTGCTTAGGACTGTGCGACAATGTAAGGGAAGTGAACGGTGAAATTAATACTCAAGAGAAGTGTAGTGTAAATAAATAATCAAGATAAGTGTGGTGTATAAAGAATAATCAAGTGAAGACTATCTGTACATAAATCAAGTGTTTTCAGTGATTGTGTTAAGAAACAAAATAAACGTTTTTGTTAAAATAATACTCGAGTTTTAATTCACCACCTAGGATCGTAACAATACGAACAATTTTAAGATACGTGAAATACAGACCACATTACCGTTTTAAAAACTAACAGACACAGTCGATGTACAAAAATGAATGGGAAGGGGGGGGGAGGGTTGAAAATCTCTCTCTATTCGGCATTAATTTGACGTGGAATGACCCCACGCCAGCTTTATAGATCGGAAGCCAGCGAGAAAAAACAACGTATGTTAAACTCAAAACTTCATTACACCTGGAGAAGAGTAAACGAATTACGCGAATTGCAATTGCATATGGCACATAAAACATTTTTCTGAAAAACAACATTGATTGTCGAAAAAAGAGGATACGTGTGTCAACATATTAATTATATTTACGACAATCGTACCATATGATCAATTGTGTACAATATTTTCTCTTCTTACGAACTAAGGCGAGAAAGTAAAAATTGTATATTACATATAGCAGGCTCACAAAGATTTAACCGGAGTATAAAGAGGGATATGTACTATTAATCGCTTTCTTGTTCACATACTTTTGTATACCCCTAATATCTGAATTTTATTATATAACAAGTGTGGATGTGGGATCTAAACATCAGTTTAACCAAAACTTACATGCTGAATGGCTCCGACGACCTACCGGTACTCTTCCAGAGGTAGCAGGTCTATGCCATCTGCCAGTAACTGTATCCAGATACATAATATCGGGGCAGTAGTGCTCTTCTTGTGAATGAAAGGGTCCATTGAGGTCACCGCGACCTCCAAATATATACATGTTAGAACCAATAGCAGAAGCTGAATGGAAGTCTCGATAAGATGGTGGGTCACCCTACAAACAAAAATACATTTGAAAAGTAAATTTTGTAGGCTTTACAGAACACTGAAAAAGAATTAAACAAACTCTGCATGTGGAGATCAGTCATCAGGGATGATCAAATTCAAGTTTCTCTTCGTTTTACTAACAGGAACCTGTATACCACAAAGACGAATATTCAGAGACGGAAGGATCTTCCCTATTCCGAAGGAAAACGTTCTGGAATTTCGAAAAAGGCAAAAGTTCATATTTTCCATCTCCTTTACGTCTGCAATACTGAAGCTGAATGTTTCTTCCTTCACACAATCAATTCCTCACGACTAGAACTTTGAATCATTTAATGTAAACTCTTTTCACGATAAGTTTCCATGAAATTTTGAGTTGTAATAAAATCGCACCAACATTAAGAATTTATTTTAGGTTTTATTGTATTATATAGAGACGTTTTGTCGACTATACAGCGTCGCAGTAAGCATCTTGGCTTGCCATCCGAACTGTTCGGGTTTGAATCCAAGCCTGCGTAAATATTTATTTGTTTTCTATTTAATTTGTTTTCGCAAGAATAGAGTTAAGCCAATGGCAGAAAGTCGTTAACATTCAAACCCTTGAATTAAAAAAAAAAAAAAAAAAAAAAAAAACGAAGATTTTTCGAACTTCTTGCGCTTTGTTTGATTCGACATTTTCTCAAGATATGGCTGAAGTGTTAGGAGGATAGAAATTGCAACATTACAATATATTACATAAGTTAGCAATAATACTATAAAGTACGCAACAAAGCACTGACGTCACTGCCGAAGCACTGAAAGAAAACGTTAACTAGTGCAATTTTCTAAAATTCAGTGTTCAACGAAAACGAGACCTGCGCCACTTTTAGCATTACTTGCTATAGCAAAAAATGGAGCCTTTCTGATAAAAGGTTTTATAAAATGCATTAACTTCAAGCAGAAATGACACGAAAACTACTCGTTTTCCCACAACAAAAACGTACTTGACTTTTTTAAAGACCTGATTTTTTAGAACAGATTTTATTGAAGACAAAATCTTAATGTTCAATATTCTACTTTTGCAATTAACGTTTTGCAGTTTTCGACACTACTGAGTTCACCGAAAATTGTACCAGTACAACTTTTTTACCGTCCTTTGATACATACCACCAGAAACAAAGAATTAACTTGGAGCAGTTTTTTGAGAAAATAACTGTTTGAAAATTGCCCATATTTCATGCAAAATTAAACAAAAACTACTCACATTTTCCAAAACTTCTACATGACCTTATATCATGATCTGTTTTTGAGCAGATTTCATTGAGGAAAAAATCTCTATCTTTAATATTGTTGCTGTAGGAAGACGCCGAAATTTTTTTAACTTCTGCAATTTTAGCAAATCAGGGATTTCAACGAAAATGAGAACGATACGAAATTTGTACGCGTCTTCTACGCTATCCCAAGACAAAGTTTAATCAAGAAAATGGGAGCTATTTTTGAGAAAATTTTGAAAATATTTTTGAGGCTTCATGTAAAGTAACTCTCAAAAATCAATATATCCGTTTGAGACTCGTAGGGCCTGGCGTTCGTTCAGATGGATCAGGGAATATAAATTTTAGAGAAAATCGTTTGAACTGTTCAGACGCTAGCGTTGACCACACAGACGGACGTTTTATTGTCAATCGATTTTTCGGTATCAAGTGTAACGTATTGTAGGACTACAGTTAGCAACCGCCACAAAGGGCGGCGGCAGAGGATTAGACGCCAGGGGCCAGGCAGGATGTGACACGCCGAGGTATTCTGGGAAATCCTAAGAGCTAGGGAAAGGGATGCCCAAAGTACGGGACAGCGCATTTTTGCCGCGTGCCGCGTGTCAAATTCTTGGAATCCAGGGAAATGGATGTCCAAAAATGCCTGGCAAAGCGGTCCGTGTGGGCCGTGTGCAAAACCCAGTGACGTTTCAGGTCACGTGGGTGGGGGCTATATAAGAACAAGCGCAGAGCGCGGGGGTGGGGTTTGTTGAGCTGAGAGGGAACCCTCGTGCGAACGCACAAAAACTTGCGCCCAGGGCGGTGCGGAGCCGAGCTAGGCTCGTGCGGCAAACCATGTGTTGGGACGCCGTTGTGGACTATATCCACGGGTGACAAGAGGTCGCCGGAGCTGTCTGCTGTGTGCGGGAGGCTCGCTGAGGAGTGGCGCGGGCCACGAGTCAGTTATTCATTTTTAAGGATCGCTCCTGCGATCAGGGAAGTAAAGATCTACCAGAGCTGAGTAACTTAAAGTATTATTGTACATATTGTGAATAAACCTGTACATATTTATCATTGAAGCTCGTGTCTGTGATTATTGTGTATTCCCACGACGTCACACAAGGACCCGAAAACATAGGTTCTGTCTACGCAACGAATTAGAGGAAGTAATGTACTATATATGCCGTAGGAAAAAGATTTATGCACTTTTTCGTTACCAGGACCCCGCAATAAGCTTTTCTGACGAGAAATAATCGATTTCTGACGCACAATTACAATACGAAGTAAGACGAGAAAGTATAAAGCGATACGGAAACCGCTGATCAGATCAGTCACCTACGAATTCCATTCCGATAGGGGTCATGATGTCAAACACCTCAGGAAAAATCCCGGCACCTGACGGAGACAGAACCCGCGACTTCCCATTCACCGCCACGATCAAGCACATAAGGGGTTACCTTAGCGTTCGCAGCTACCGATGTTGTCTACACTATACTTGATACACCAAAACTGTAAAGGCCCCTCCGCAATAGCCCGCGAACGGGAGTGTAAAAAAAGTTGATAGACGGACGTCTCAGGCAGGCGTTGACAACACCACGGGAACGCTAACCTTGACGGGATCGGGAACGGGAAGGATGTTCAACATTTAACTTCGCCCGAGAACGGGAAGCCTCTCGACTAATAAATGTGCAGCAAATGGCGACGAAGCTTTCCAGCTGATCGAGCGGAGCGACACTGGTGTGGAGCGGAGTTGAGTGTGTTCTGCGACATTGAGGTTAGAGTGTTCATTTGCGATGGTACGGTTTGAAGCGGGTTTTGAAAGTCAAGAGTTCAGTTCAGTACTTTTTAGTGCTTAGTGTAATAAGTTTTATATTCGTATGAATTAAAAATTTTAGCAGTTTTTACATCATACACGTCATACGCAGTTTTAACGGTTTTTTGACGTAAAAATAAATAAAAATAAATACATAAATAAACATGATTAGTGAATTGTACTAGACAATACCCAGTTTGTAACATATACACCAATACGAATTTCTTACTATTTTCAGTACACTGATTCAATATATAAACGAAAATTTCCCGACAAGTTACAATCCTTTGTTGCATATGACGTCACTTTATGTTTATTAATTCGGCCGGTTCATACTTCATGGAAAATAATTATTTTAGTGCTGACCAGACTGATTAATTTCCCCCCTCACTTGTTGCAAAATCGACACCTCGAACTGTGCATTGAAAAAGGTTAAGAAATACGATCTACAGCTACCAGGATTCGTGGTTTGCTTTTGTTGTGATATAAGCGGCGTATTTTGAGGCGAGATTAAGAGGATCGCATTTGGGAACAGGAATATACAACTATCATGTGAATTACAAATTTCTGGTAAAAGTATTCTAAAAAAACACATGAATAATATTATACATGTAAGACATAGAAAAAACTAGTGTTGACACAACAGCACTTATTTTCTCGCATTCCAACTTTTGCATTTTTAAAAGTACAGATATTTCTTCGAAAATGGGGCTGGCACCAAATTTTTACCGGTGCTTTGACGAAGACTTGCAAGAAGGGTTGTACTTTGCCTTATCTCAAGATATGTTCTTGAGTAACATATTTCTTTAAGGAAATATCTCTATTATTTACTTTCTCGTATACGTAGATAAACACGGAGTAATATACGTAGTATAGAGAAAGTTATGTAATGCTGCGGAAAATCGATTTCGAGATTTCAACGGAAATACACGTTTTGGGGTCTCCTGATATAGAAAAAAGTTGTTTTTTTCAAAACGTCAGTCCGTCATCACTACTAGCGCCTAAACCACAGGTACGATCTTTTCTATATTGAAAAAACCCCTGTCCATCTGATTAGTCGAAGCTTGGAAATTTTGAAAAATATTCTTTAAAATTTTGGAGTACTTTACATGAAGCCCCCACACATTTTCAAAATTTTCTCGAAAACGGCTCCAAATTTTCTCTTTAAATTTCTTGTATGAATAGAGAAAAAACACACTTATACAGATGATATAGGTCCGATTCTTACGGTTAACTCTGAATTTTCGAAAACTTGGTTGATTGCTTCCTTGCGTGACTGACGTGCTCGGGCTGTGCTCCAATATTTTACTAATTTTGACTACTTTCTTACATCTTTCAGGTACCTTTTGTTTTTAAATTGTTTTCTTTACTTGTTACAGAAACGCTGAAAGAGATTTATATTGTCCGAAGCAGTGGAAAAGAAGTAAATAGTTATTGGTTTAAGACAGCGTAACGGACAAACGTGCATTTAAACAAGTTCAAAGACTTCTAATACATATTTGCTGTACAAATAACTTTAGATTTGCGTAAATGTTTAAACAACTAGTGAAAGTGTTGTGATAATTGTGAAAAACATCAAAATTCAAAGTTTTCGTCTAAAACAGTAACGGAAGATCTTGAACTTTGTGTTTTCAAATTCACAAATATCAAAGTGGTGAATTTTGTGGCCTTTAATGAGGTAAAGTATAGTAATCTAATTGTATTTATTGGTTTGCTGCTTAGATCTATTAACGTAAACACATTCAACTCTTCCAGCAATTAACCAATAACATTTAAATACTAATGAGATTCACACTAGTTTTATTTTTTAAATAAATACGTAACTTAAATTAAATAATTTAATACACGTAAATTAAAAAGATAATTTAGGAAACATTTTTACACATTATAATCTAATTTCTCATCTATTCATTTATTCTCATATTTGCCACGCATTTTGATACGCATTCGTGACATGGCTACTATTCGGTATATTCTTTCTACTCTGTACACTCTCAAAGCCGACCTTCTGAAAGCCTTCACACACGTAAATAATAATTTAGATGAACATATCCGAAGGCTCGAAGAGGTCGTTCAAAACTCAGACGGTTGGATAACAATAGACAACACCGTAGAAACTTTCAACCGTCCATCCGCGAAAGCAAAAACACAATCATCACAACTAATTATGACTCAAAACAGATTTTCTGTGTTAGATTATGACAATGATTTTCCTTGCCTTCCCAATCCTCACCACCCCCTCTCATCATCGACACGTCCACCCACAAACCGACGCAAACAGGCTAGCAAGCGCAAAGAAACAAAGACACGTAGAGTTGCGCAACCTGACTCACAAGTAAACAAGGACATTCCCACTGAGCCCACCAAAAAGGTACTAATTTTAGCAGATAGCCATGGGCGACAAATCTCCTCCCTGCTCAGTGGGAAACTCCCATCCAATTTCTCTGTCACGTGTGTGTTTAAACCTAACGGGAGGTTTGCCGACGCGATCAGTGAATTGGACACCCACACAAAAACTCTCACCAAACGGGATACAGTCATCATCACAGGAGGGCAGAATGACATCAATTTGGGTGGTCACTTTACACCTGAGCAACATGTTGACAAACTACAACTACAACATGCAGCCCAAAACACGAACATTGTAATCTCGACTCTGCCCTTCTGGTACAACAAACCAACACTGCAAAGAAATTAGACACGCAAACAACCAATTAAAACTGCATCTGAGAGGCACACATGTTAAATTATTTGAGCTTAACTTTCTCTCAGAAAAACACTTCACCCGGCATGGTCTTCACTTGAACCTTGTCGGAAAACATGCACTCGGTAGCGAACTTGCCAAACACATCCTTACACCTCAGCAGTATCCTGCCCGAGACTCATCCCCACCTACATCTCCTGGTTCTCTTCCACCCTCCGGAACCCCCTTGGACCCAATTACCTTATCCCCTGAACCTAATTCTTGTTCTACCTCTCCCATTATTCATTCCTCTGCATCCGTCACCCTTCCTTCCTCACCTCGTGTCTCTAGACAAAATGAGATAAATAAATAGCAAGTACAGTCAAATGCAGCAGAGAAGCATCCGTGTAGGTACATGCAAAAGATTCAAATAATGCATCATAATGTGCAATCTCATTAAAATAAAATTGAATTTATCGAGGCAGCATTACAGTCTGATGAGTCAAATAGATGTTTTTTGATTTACAAAACATTGGTTGTCTCAAAATGAGCCAAACACAAGGAAAATTCCTAATTTTTACCTTGCAGAATATTATTGTAGAGCAAGGGAATCAAATAAGGGCCCTGTTTACGGAGGTTCGTGTATTTACGTAAGAAATAATATTGATTCTACCTTCTTGTCAGAATTGGTGTTACATCTATATGCAGTTGAAAAAGTTTTTGAAATAACTGTCGTACATCTTCCTAGAGAAGAGAGAAAATTAAACATTGCACGGAAAAATAATACTTGGATCACACAAGGAATTAGCACATCGTGTAAAAACAAACGTACGCTTAACTTTATTTCTAAACATCATAACGCATCACGCGGTTTCGGTGACTTCCGAGAATACAAAAAAATTTTAAGGGAAGTAATAGTTCAGGCAAAAAATGACAAATAATGCCGATATTTTGAACGCTAGTAACAAAACTAAAGCAATTTGGAATATCGTAAAAATGACGACCACGCCATCACGATACTTCGTAGAGAATGTTAGGCTACTGAAGAAGGGCGTAGAGAATGAAAGGCTACTGAAAGAGAAGCAAGTAATTCCGAAAAAGTTGCGAATCTCTTCAACGAACACTTTTCTAGAATTTCGGTTGATCTCGTGAAGGGACAAAATTCAACATCATACGCTTCCCAAAAAATTATCGGCACGATGTTTATTTCCGAAACTTCTTCCAACGAAATCCTCAGAATAGTCAGTAAACTCAAAAATAACTATTCATCTGGATTAGATGAATTTCCGAATTTATTAAAAACTTGTGCACCTGCCATTATACATCCATTAACTGACATTTTTAATTCTTTCTTATACACAGGGATATTTCCAGATATATTCAACACAGCAAAAATTAAGCCACTTTTTAAAAAAGATAACAAATATGAAATTTAACAAATTTACCGGTCAATTTCCCTTCTGTCAGTTTTCTTAAAAATATTAGAGAGCCTTTCTATACGAGAACGGACAATTTTCTCAGGAAAACGAAGCGCTTTCAGACTCACTACACGGTTTTAGAAAACCATAAATCTATGGAAACTGCAGCTTTTTCTTTTCTTGAAGTTGTTGCTTCATCAATGGACGAAAATGAAGTACCCATTGGAATATTTTTAGATCTTTCGAAAGCTTTTGACGCTATCAACCATAACATCTTGCTCTAAAAATTACCTTCAAATGGAATTCGTGGTATTGCCCTAGATTGGATAACCTCGTACCTTAAACATCGATCTCAAAGAGTAGAAATACCGTACTGGCACGAAAGGACTTACCTTCCTAATTCTTTGTCAATTGAACATGGGGTCCCACAAAGTTCGATCTTAGGGCCTATCTTCTTTTTGTAGGTAAACGATATGTCCTCGTCTATTAAAAATGGAAAAACAGTTCTGTCCAGTTTCCCTGATCCATTGAGCAAATGCTGAGATAGCCCTTTGATTTTCTTCTGGTCATAAATGTAGCTTTATTATGCGCACGTTTTGTTGAGCTCTCTCTTAGCTTGTAGCGGTAATAGAGCTGGTGGTGAGTTACTATTTTGTTAGCAATGCAGAAAAATCAAATCTGCAGTTCGTTTACCGTTTTTTATAACTCGGGAACGAAAATTTCTTGTGTTGGAAGTGATAATCTTGCGCTTTTTTAAATTTATTATTATTATTATTGTTATTATTATTATTATTATTATTATTATTATTATTATTATTATTATTATTGTATTTTAAAACTTTTTTAACCTTTCAACTGATAATAGTTAATATGATGGGAAGGGATTCTGAAACTCAAGAAAGCGTGCGTAGATGTTTTTCTCCTCCATACGTCACATACAGTTACTATTTTTTGACTAGATCTAAATATCATTGATATTGATCTAAATTGATCTATATCGATCTGATATTGATCTAAATATGTACAGCAGAGCGTGTGGAAGCACGTCCGGCGTGACTGTTACAATAAGAGCATTTGAACCGAATGTAAACACTCGGCTGAGACCGTTGTGACGTACTTGAAAAAGGGGGGATGCTTCAAAATCCTGTTACATGAAACAATATAAACGGACAAATATGAAAAATGTATGAATAATTTGTATAAAATCGTTGTAAATGAGCATATTAACGGCGTGAGATATTTAAAAAAATTACATTTGCTTAATTTTAGAAAAAACAAAAGACAGCTAAATCGCTTTATACCATCTTATACCGTGCATTTAGCAGTATCCGAAGAAAATATTTGGAGCCGGTTGTGAAAAAATGACGTTTGAGCGTTTCTTGAGCACTTCTGTGGCACAATAGCTCGAACTTTGTTTTTTAAAGTTAGAAAAGAAACTACAGTGAAACTCTACAAAACAATGGCCCTACCCATGCTGTTATACGGAAGTGAGTGTTGGACATTAACTAAAGACCAAATTAGAAAATTAGAATTGCCTGAAATGAAATTTAGCAGGCTATAAACTTCTTGATCACAAGAAAAGTGAAGAAATTAGAAACGAACTAAAAATTTTAAGTGAGTGATATTATCAAAGAATTTAGAGAAAAATGGAAAAATCATGTATTAAGAATGCCCGAAGAAAGAATGGTCAAGGGTGCCTTGAACTTCAAGCCAAAAGGGAGAAGAAACGTGGGAAGACAATTGAGAAGATGGAGTAAGCAGTTTTCAGGAGCTGGAACAGACTGAACAAGTGTAATCCTTGCAGTTGATGATGATTATGCCTTATCTCAGGCGGGAATGAACATTCACGAAATATACCAACGAGCAGTATGAAGGCTAACTGAATTTGAAAGAATTCTGAACGTGTAGCATAATAAACTTAATTTTGTGTTCAATTCATTTAAATGGACGTTCCATTTGAGGTCGAGATGGTCTGGTACATTTGAGAATGTCTATTTATTTATTTATTTTTATTTATTTTTTTATTTTTATTTATTTCAAAAACAGTTTAAAACTGTGTAGGACGTGCTATGGGGAGAAGTGAATATTGTGCACGTTTTCAAAATTCTGTGATCCCTACACGAAGCCATATACTACTTGAATTTTGAAGGAAAACAACAACCCGCGCCGATGTAATAAAATCTATTTCCAAGGATAAATCAGCAATAAATTTTGGGCTCTTATCCAGCACGTCCTTCGTCAAGGAAGTCGACCAGTAACCGCGGTGCACTATCCATTGAGATGATCGAGCAAACTCAAGACATAGTCTATCAATGTGAACGATGGTAGGAAAATGGCCGCTTCAATACAAGTCATCTACTACGGTCCACTGCAGAGCGGTTGCAAGTGAAGGGCAACGAAGGGTTCGGAACAATAGACGTGCTGGAATTCGTCGCCATGTTTAAATGTGTAGATTTTTCTATAAAGAGAAAAATCTTTAGTCGATGAGTGATTCCAAAATGTAACCTCCTCGAGAATCAAGGGAAGAGCCCAAAGTGAGCTGTAAGCGCTTACGCCCTCAACAATCACGGGTGTGGGCAGTTTGTTTGGCAGGCCCAATAGGTTATCGGCTGACACAATGACTTGGAAGTATGTAAATATTACAATGAGTGCGAGAGTTGGGTGGTACATCTGCATACACACATACCCATTGCACGTCGGTCTGAATAGGTATGTCTGTAGAAAGCTGCGAGTCGTGATTCAATGTAGCAATTCATCCATGAGCGCGGAGGCCGTCAACATCGATGATATATGGAGTAAAGCCGCGAAAAGTTTGGGGGCATGATGGAATTAGGTCTCTCTAAAGAGATCAGTCACAACGGGATAACAAGAGTTTTTGTTCGTCCCGTCAGGAGGGGCATTGTCGCCCATGTCAAATTATTTTAAGAACAGTATGCACTGTGACAGAGACAAGCGATAGCTTTTTTAATGTAAAGTAATATGTAAGTAAAACTGAAAATGAACGTGTCGAATTATAAAAAGGGTTGGCATAAAGGACAAGATAAAATCTTTAAAATTTCCAACTAAAAGCCAAATAGTTGGCATTAATTTCTTCTCTCAGATAAGGCTGAATGCTAGTCTCTCGCAAAAAGCTAAAAAGCTTGCAGAAAGATTCATTTCCAAGTATTTCTGCTAGAGAACTAGCAGAATGATGCCTTCGGCGGCTCTTACCGTACCACAGCGCAGGAAAACATGCTCCTCGATAAGATGTGTCGGTTATCGTAAAGTAGGGGGTGGGTTCCCGCGGAGAAGATATCCGTGGATGAAATGGCAGAGACCGATCCGAAGGCGTGTCAGAAGAATCTCGCGTCTAGCGCCACGTGACCAAGGATATATGACCTCGAAGACCTTGATTCTCATGACCTTAAAATCCGAGTTCTGCCACTGTTCGCCATGCACTGTAAATAGAACGTGTCAGTCATGGGGACCGTAAGTCTAACTCTCTTTTCATCGTGGCGACCTTTGCTGCCTGGTTTCATTTCCTACTATTTCCACGGGGCCAGGGACCCCCCCCAAAAAAAAGGTTATAACGATGAACCAATAAATGATGGATTTGGAGTTGGATGTTCATTGACAGTCACAAGAAAAGGAAGAGATGAATTAGAGAGAGCTCTTGGAATTACTGTATATCACTACTCCCTTTAATGGCCTCGATTCAGCAAACTTAAGTGCCTCCAAGAGCGCAGATTTCTTTGCAGTATAGACGCTGCGCAAACTCTTCGAAAACTCCGCGTGGCACTATGTCAGTAGAAGTTTCGCCACTTTGGGAGAAACCATCCGTGTATATGAATTAATGGCCAAGATACATGGATTTCATCACCAGAAATTGTTAGAAATGTACAGGGGGAAGTTGAGGATTTAGGGAGGTTAGACAATCTAAGGTCTATTATGGGCCGAAGAAGTTTCCAAGGGGACACAAGGTTTCGGAGAGGTTTCACAGGGGTTGGCAATTTTATATTAAGCCCCTTCAAATGCATAAGGAGACGGATTCCCAGAAAATAGGGTAACGATTGTCTGTGTGCATACCATGTCGTATGTGAGGTGCGCCGGTTGCCCGTCTGCTTCTATACCGGGGAGCAAGCTCCAGGGTGGGCGTCTGGGCCTATAGGCTATAATCTGCCTCCTCCAGTCAAAAGGCGCAGCGCATCCATCAGAGTGATAGCAGGAGCACGCCGGCATGCAGCCTTAAGGGCCTTCCCACTTGAGCTGGGTTGGGCTACTTTTCCAACTCAGAGCTAAGTAAACAGGTTAGAACCGGAGTAGTTTTGAGTGCTATTCAAAATACACCGATCTTCCCAATTCCCATTGGTACAGGGTACTGCCAAGACGAACAACATGGGGCCATCCCAACTATGGTCTGAATGGCTTAGGGCCCCCTTCCCGTCTGCTTACTGCAATCACCTTTATGCTATCGATGTGAGTTCCGCCGAGAACAAGACGTCAGTCGGGAATTCTAGTCCCTGTTTCGAGCTTTAAAGTAGATTCGGGACTCATCCCCTAGGAGGCTTATCCTCTTCCCGGCCCTGCCCTCTGTTGGTCAACAGAGAACTGCCATTGTTGAACAGGACTCGGACGGTATTTCAACTCCGTCTAGACCCTTAGCCAGCTCCGCAGCTTCAGCCGTGGTCGTAGTCGCACAAGAGCAGCAGCCACATCCGCTTCCACAGTCGTAGCCGCAGGGCCGGTCGCGGGCCTCGCCGTCGGTCGGGTGAAGTGTGATGCGATTTCTCGCAATAGTAAGTCCATGTGCCGCCGAAGCGGAGATACATTCCCAGATTTTAGATGCCCTTATACATTGGTGTATTCCACGTTCCGGCAGCCGCGTTGCCTTTCACATACTTTCTTAATCATAAGTATGGTAGTCCGTATGCGTTAACTTAGACTAACATAATCCTAATGAGGCAATTGGAGGCTGTACTGTACCCTCAATCGTACCCCGGGATGGCCCCTGCCTCCGTTTGCACGTCTGCTGGTGCCGGTCTAGCGAAGACCCTCAAATATACCCTTTATATATATATATATATATATATATATATATATATATATATATATATATATATATATAAAGAAAAGCGCACTGTCACAAAAAGCAAATTTTACAGGAGAACCAAAAGAATATAACGGTTATGATCTTTTCTCATTTGTTTTTGAAGCGACGTCTTCTGCACTTCTTTGCATTCATTTTTATATTACTTTGTGACATCTTATTTAATTTTCTCTCTCAGTTTTCTGGGAATTCTGGTGCCGTTTCCTTCTATGTTAGATGGAACAGTGCTTCTCAGAAACGTCTAAATCGGTTATAAGTTAACCTAGGACAACTAATGCTTCATTCCACTAGAAAGAGCGGAAAGTGATATGTATGAACGTGCCATATATATCACATCCGAATCAGATTCAATACAAAGAAATGGAAATGAAAAGAAGTTAAGGTCGCACGCGCGACAAGGGTTGTCGATTCTAACAAAAAAAAAGATGTTCTTCGGGCCGTCCGTAGCGAAGTGGGGAAAGCTTGTCTTGACAAACAAAAATACGCGCGAGGCGCAACGGCGGCGCTACGGGCACAGATTTAGGGCGAACGAAGGGGACTTGGAGACTCCATGTCAGCCGAGGGTAAACAATAAGTGTCAATCATGAGCAGACAAAGGACGAGTACGAGGACGGCTACCGGTAATACGCTGAAGGGCGCAGGGAGGCGCGACGCGGGAGAAGTGGCGGCGCGCGCCGACGCGCTTTCCCAACGATTTGTGCTAATGGAGAGGAAAGGCGTAGCGGTGCAGTGCACAGCGCACAGTTCAGTGACGCAGACTGCCTAAGTACAGCTACGTTATTAGACCAACTCCGAATCGAATGTACGCCAATTGAGTACACGAGACACCGGTGAAATACTTCCCGGATAATAGTGACCGCGAGTTTCACCAACGGGAGTCGGCGTAGTTAAAGAATTCGTTCATGAATTGCCGGGGGCGCGGCGCTGACATCAGGGCGAACGAGGAAAAGCGGAGGTCAATGGCCGGGCTTTCCAGTTGAGGGCGGCGAATCACCGTGTGCCGACGAACGCGCGGGACGCAGCGGGGTGCCCACAGAGAGCGACTTGCAATAGGCGTCCCCTCTTTCCTTGCTGTCTGGTGGACGACGCACAGGTACCTGGCGACTTCGACGAGGAAGTCCCAAAGATGGTTTGTGAAAACAAAACAATTACATAAAGACAGTGCTCAAGAAACAGATAGATTTGGAATCTTGTAGTAGTTAAAAGTCATGTCTCATAAAATTTGCGCATAGCGATTTTCGGCATATTTGCACTCCAACTTTCATTAGTAAATGGCCTATTTGTCAATCAGAATATGTTTTTAAATTACCACCTTCAACATCCAGTACTATAGTGCCTTCCATGTGTCATTAGGGTAATTAAATGAACAAATGTGTAATCATCAAAGCCGTGCCAACCAGAGAGCGTGTAGCCGGGCAGCTATCATGGGTACAAAATCTAATAAAAAAATCAAGGGAACGAACTCAGACCGAATGCTAACCAAATTCCCAAGTCATAATACGACGAGGTGTGATACAACCACTATATACGATTCGTATACCAACCCCCCTAGGGATTGCATGACCTTGTCGTTTGTGGGGGTGCGTGTGTGGTCTCATGATCCTTTGGGCTATGCCGGCGGTAACATAGTTACCAGCAGGGCCTCCCTTGCCGGACAGGCCGAAGGTGAAGATCCAGACGAGGAACTGACCCAGGCGGCTGCCAACGAGGTCCCAATCAACGCCGATCCCCGAAACCCCGATCAACGGTCCCAAGGCAATGTGGATGAGATCCACATGCCGGAAGGAGCGGAAGTAGAGCGGCATCTCCAATGAACTGCATGCTTCGAAGCAGTAACGTGGCGAACCCATCACCCAGCGCTCGTAACGCGGCCAGGGGATTTAACTTATTTCTGGCAGAAACCATAAGGACCTTGGATATGGATAACTTGGCTCGAAACAAACAAAAGAAATGGATTGCGGAAAAATTTATTTCAAGTACATGGAATGTTAGATCTTTGACAGGTAAAGAAAATTAATTAGCAAGAGTGTTGAAAAATAATAAAGTTGCATATCAGTCATATTTGAGACAAAGATAAAACTTCAAGGAAGTAAAAAGTAGGCTCGCCATGTTTTACAGTGGCGAGTAACAAACAACGTGCCAGTAAGTATGTAGCAATTTTACTAAATAAAAAGTTAGACAGTAAAATATAGTTACGAATACATCTCAAACAGGGTCATCACTGTTCGTCTGAAACATGAGAGAGGAAATCTTACAATAATAGGAATATATGCCCCAGAAGATAGATAAGTTTAAGAATGTGAAAAGTTTTATAGTTAAGTTTAACTCCAGCAAGTAGTGGAAAAGTACATTCAAAGCGACCAACTGGTGGCTGGAGACTTCAATGCGACAGTTGGTAATAAGCAGATCGCTAACTGCGTAGGTTTATACGGTGAAGATACAATCAATAATAACGGATATTTGTTAAGGAATTTTGTCAGCTTCAATAAATTAAAAATTCAAAACACTTTCTTCAGAAAGAAAGATATCCATTAGTCTTCTTGGTCATCATGGTTTAAGATCTATTATTGATTATATTATAACAAATGAAAATTTGGCTAGTCAGATTACTGATGTTAAGTGTATAGAGGTAATGATATTGGTTCTGACCATTTCCATGTAGTTTTTAAATTTAACACGTATAAAAAGTGGCGGGTTTCTCATAGAAGAAAATGTGAACAAGCAAAGAAAGCTTATAAAGTTCATTTATTACTTGATCGAGATACTCAGTACGCATATCAGAAAGTTTAAATGAGGAATGGAATAACATACAAGAAGCTGTACATAAAATATGAAGTCGTTGGCAAAAATAACTAGAGGTGCTACAGAATGACACAGACTTTCTGGTAGCAACTTTTCTAGTTTCCTTGGCGTGGACTGGCTTTAAGGTCTTCCTCCATTCTCTCGCCAGCTGCCATCTATCGTAACCGAAAGTACATTTTCTTGACGTTTTATTAACTTTGCGGTAACTTAATAGTAGGACCGAAATATTACTTCAAGAATATTAAAGAAGAGTAAAAATATTGTCCAAAATAGAATTTTTTATTGAAAATTTTGAAGCCGTTTTTAAGAAAATTGCGATTAAGCATTACTGTAAATTCGAAATTTAAAGCTCTTTCTAACAGGAATCTATTGAGTTTTCAATAAACTTCATTTGAAGTCCTTTGAAGCACTTTCACTCACAAATGTAATAATGCAATAAATCGATGGAAATGTGCATATTAACGGCGTGAGAGATATTTAAGAAAATATTACATTTGTGTAATTTTTGAAAAAACAAAAGAATACACCAAAATGAACTCTACGTCATATTAAACAGTGCAATTAGCACTATCCATTGGAGAAATTTGAAGAAAAAAATTGAAGCTAGTTTTGAGAAAATGGCGTTTGAGCGTTTCTGAATACTCGGAATTTTGAGATCATTTTTACAGAAAACTGTTGTTTTCGAGAAACTTTATTGGACACTATTTAAAACACATGTACTCATAAATCAAATAGTGTGAAGAAACCGCATGTAATGTAAATATTACCGACGTGAGAGACAGGTCAAAAAATGTATATTTTTGTAATTTTTGAACAAAAGAATAGCGCAATATGACGTTTATGTCATCGGATAGGGTTGTTTGGGTACTATCACTACCAAAAATTTAAAGAAAAAATTTGGAGCCGTTTTTGAGAAAACAATGTTTTTGTAATTTTTTAATATTGCAAATATCGACGCTCTATTGTAGAAAAACTACTAAAATTATAAAAAAGGCTACATAACCTATTTAGATAGGAAGAGCTATTTATGGGTAACAAATTTCATTTGAAGGAAAAATCTGTGTCTTCGATTTCATAATTGTAGGAAGAACCCTAAAAAATCAAACTTTTGCAATTTTCAAAAATTCAGAGTTAACCGTGAAAATGGGCCTAAGCCACATATAAAGGATATGTGTATTTCACTCTATTCTTACAAGAAATTTAAAGAAAAGATTTGGAGCAGTTTTTGAGAAAATTTTGAAAATGTCCGGGGAGCTTCATGTAAAGTACCCCCAAATTTTAAAGAATGATTTCAAATTTTCAAAGCTTCAACCAGTCAGATGGACAGGGGTTTCTTCAATTTGGAAAAGATTGTACGTGTGGTTTAGCAGCTAGATTTGTTCACATACGATGGACGGACGTTTTGAAACAAACTACTTTTTCGGTATCAGGGGACTCCAAAACGTGTATTTTCGTTGAAATCTCGAAATCGATTTTCCGCAGCATTACATAACTTTCTCTATACTTCGTATATTACTCCCGTATATACATATGTATACGAGAAAGTAAAAAAAAAAATGTAAGAAAAAGAAAGGCCTATATGGACAGAGGAAATAGTGTATGTCATTAAAGAGAAATATGATGCTTCAAGAAGATATCTTCATAATCCTTCAGAAGAAAACAGAGTTGTACCGGCAAAGACGAAAATTTGCAAAGAGTTAAGTGAGGAAAAGCAAACAAAATCTTGGGATAGAGTTATCTCAAATATTGAGGACTACTTACACGGCTGACACCTTTGCATTCAAAGCCCTGAAAACATTGTGCCAGCGATCAGAGATAACTGGTGAAGTTAGATGAAATTAGCGACGAAGAGGTAGATTTGTAGAAATTCTACAAAAACTGTGGTATGAGGAATCTCAAGAAAAGTACCACCCCATTTTAGTACACAGGCCTTAGACAACATGTCAATGGAGGAGGTAACAGAAGCCATTAATGCGTTAAAAAATTAGGAAAGCAACAAGATTAGATAAAATAAATGCTGGGTGTTGGAAATATGGGGAATGCTTCTACAGCCGAGATTGTTACATTTGTTTAACATGTGATGTAAACAGGGTAAAATATCACAAAACTGGTTAAAGTCAAAAGTAATCTCATTATTTAAGAAAGGTAACAGAGAAAATTGTGAGAATTATAGAGGCATCAGCTTGTTGGATAGCGCGTTTAAGGTTTAAGTTAGACCACTTAATCAAAGACTGGAAATAATTGCTGATTAGTTAATAGGCGAAGATCAAATGGGATTTAGAATGGATCGCGGGACGATAGATGCCATTATTTACCATCAACCAGATCGTGACAAAAAGACGTTAATTTAACTTGGAAACTTAAATGGCATTTATTGATTTTGAAAAAGCTTTCGACAGCGTACATAGGGCGAAGTTATGGAGCATTTTATTAGAAGAGGTTTACCTTTCCATCTTATTAATGCCATCAAAAGTTTGTACCAAGGCACGTCAGTTGTTATTAATACCGGCTAAAGATTGACGGAAGACGTTAAAACAAAGGAGTTACACGCGGATGTCATTTTACATCTTTACATTTTTCACAAACGGAGAGACGTTTTTACCATGGGAAGTCAACTAAACCTGCCCAAATGACAACCTTCTTGCAAATGCAGATGATGCAGTGATAATTCAGCAAACTGAAGACACGTTGCAAAGAGGAATATATATATATATATATATATATATATATATATATATATATATATATATATATATATATATATATCTGTATATGTATATATATGTGTGTGTGTGTGTGTGTGAAGATAAATAGATGTGATATATGATAGATAATGTGATATATAGATAATAGACATGACATATGTGACCTTAAAATATCTACTAATAAAACTAATGTGATGGCTTTTCATGGAAAATATCCTGTCAGATCAAAAATTGTATTGAATGGGGAGACTGTAGAGCAAGTGCCCAGTTTTAATTACATGGGATGAGGAGTATCCTTTGTATTTAACAATGTCACAAACAAATTAAATGGGTTTAAACATACTTGTGGGACAATTCATAGAATCCTGAAACATAAAACAAGAAAAGTAACCAGATTTCAGTTCTATAAGACGATGGCAGTACCAATATGGATGTGAGACCGGGACCCCCTCAAAAAGAAGTTTCATGGAGTGTGAGCCACAGAAACGAGATTTCTTAGAACTGTAAAAGAGTGTACTATAGATAACAAAATTAGGAGTGAAGAAATACGTAAAGAACTACTGATATTTAGTCTTCAGCAGAAGATCAGTGAAACTAAAATGAACTGGTGCAGTTACCTGGAGCGAATGAGCAAAGCCGAATTCCTCGACTGGCAAGGGACTAGAAACCAGCTGGACGAAGCAAGCTTCTCGGTCATCCGAGAAGAAGATATATATAAAATTTGTTGTGTCTTCGTTGACGCCCGGAATCCTTGTTGGGCGTTGAACGCTTGCCATGGAGTAATCCTACGTTATTAACTTAGTTAACTCTCGTGACATCGCAGTCAGTGCCTTCTATCCCTTCGGTTAGGGGACCAGGGCATTTTTACCCCTTCATAAACTTTCATTACTTTGTAAGCACATACAACACACATACTAAGCACACACATACATTGATCATACATATTGTAACTCCTGGACATTGACAAGTAAGATTCATTTTTCTCTGCACAGAGATATTACAATGTTATATGATAGTTTTATAGTGATAAAGTGACACACTACTTCCTACTCTATATACAAACATGCATTGGATGCAAAGTTCTAGAACCCAATGTAAGCAATCATACGTAATAGTCACTGAAAGGTTAACGTTGTGTGATGAGAGTTGGGCAAAATACTTGAAAAAAGTATTTTAACCAAACAAAATACAACCAATAATAATGCAAGATTTTCATCATTTATTTGTCAAAACTTTGTGATGATTTACAATCTGACATGGTTATCTTTAACACACTAAAAAAAATTCTAACATTGCATCACTAACATTTCTCCTCCATAGACTGTTTATTAGTTTTCAAAAGGATCACTCAATGTACTACTACAGAGTGTCTGATAAGTCAGTCCCTATTTTTGGGTAGCTACAATTTCTTCATTTATGGGCCAATGTTTTTACAACCAAATCTGAGAGAAAGAGTTGTCCTTGAGGGTTTTTTTTTTTTAACATGTTTATTCCTATATTTCAATTGAAAAACCTGCCTGTATTGAGTGTCGAAGAGAGGGCAAGAATAGAAGCTCGTTATGAAGTCTGGGGATCTAAGGTGCAAGTACAAAGGTGATGGAGGGGTGAACGAGGAATCCATGCAACATTGGATGCAAAAACAGTTAAAAAGTGTCATTCCAAATTACTAACAACTGGTAGTATCACCGATGCAAGGAGATCAGGAAGACCATCAACTTCGAGGAAAGAAGAGAATGTTAGCAGAGTTTGGGAAATGTTCTTGCAGAGCCTGAAGAAATCACTGTAAGGCCTGTAACTTCATAGTGGAACAACCCACAGCTTCATTTCATGCAGGACGGAACATCTGCACATTTTGCAAATCATGTCCGCGAATGGCTGCATGATAATTTCTCAAGTCGTAGGATTGACAGACGTGGTGCACATGAATGGTCATCCCGCAGCCCTGATTTAACACCTTGTGATTTTTCCCGGGGGTGGTCTAAGGAGGGGGTTTACAAGAGAAAACCAAAGAACATGGATCTTTGAAGCCACATTATCAAATGTGTTATCCAATGTTCCACAAACCATGCTGCGGGCAGCAGCATCCAATGTACAGTTCATTTTAAAAAAATTCATTGAGAATGCTGGAGCTTATGTGGAAATTTAAAAAGAAGTTAAACTAAACATCAAGAATAACTGTTTCTAACAAAAATAGTTGTAAACAAATTGGCTCATAAATAAAGAAATTACAACTATCCCAAAATAGGGAGTGACTTATCAGACACCTGTAGTATTATCCTTGACACACATTTGTAAAAAAACAGAATATGAATTTAAGATATTTATGATATTAGATCTTTCTTAAAAATATTAATTTCCAGATTTATGTTGTCTTCAAAAATTTTCTTAGTTTTTTCTTTTAACTTTTAAAAACAATGCCATTCATCATCTACAGAAGACTCATATTTACTGCACTTGAATTGTGAAGTATCAGTTCTCTTCGCAGTGTTTGCAAAAGGACCTTTCCTTCGTTTCCCCTGAAGTTTTACTAATATCTCATGATAGCACACATCTTAAGGGTCTAGCCTCCAATTCTTCCAATTTTGCTTTCAATGTGAAAAGTTGAGGAAGAAATTTTGAACAAAAACAATTATTTCCCAGGAGATTAAAGTGTAATTGAAAGAGTTATAAAAAATACTTATAATATTATTCTACATATTTTTTAAAATACTCAAGTTCTATTTCCTTGAAGTATTTTACATTCAAATTTTCAACTGATATTTTGTCCTGAAACTTTAAATTTGAGTTTTGGAATGAAAGTGCATTGCATTAAAAAACAGATATAAGTCAGCCTCAGTCCCAATTCAGTAAATATGCAGATTTTGGCTGAACTAATGCATTTGCATTCCATAAAGCAGTGCACATGGATATAAATGAATGAAGTATTCTTCAAGACAGAGAAAAACTTGACTGCTGCGATTCAAATTACTTTTTGGCAAACCTAGAATGTGAAAAGAATAATCTAGGAGATGAGGAATTATTACTGATGCACTTCATGAATACATGATGGCATTTCTTTGTGCCTCTTGGAGATAAATTCACTTTCATTCTATTCTGAATTACAGTCATCATCCACATTTATTTTGTCTTCAAAAATATCTTTAGCAAGCTATAAAGAAACTACAGTTCGAATGATTTAACAAAATTATGACTCTTTTCAGTTATACTGGATGAGAGTTTCTCACATGTTTGTCGTAAGTTAAGTATTTATCATACTGGCTATTTGATCATAATGTATGCGTGAGCTCCATTAATTCTCCAGCATGGGACAGCAAGGACCTGTGTGGTTTCATTGATCTGAAAAAGAAAATAATACTATTGAGGAAAACGTATACAAACATATGTCATTTGGGTATGAATTTCTGAAGTGGGGCCACCTGAAAAAAGGTTTTTACAATTTGACCAAAGCAGATCATATTGTTGCCCAACACAAACAAGAACCCATTCTTATTTTTATGAAATTTGCATGATACCAAAAATAAAAACACGATGTTTTGTGCATCACTGTCATTAAGTTTTAGGAACCTATTAAAGCAAATTTCATGAAATAGTATACCAATCTAGGTCTACATTAGTCTGTCAAATGCGGATACTGATGTGGTGGATTCTCTTAGAGAGGTTAAGAGTGCAGGGAGCTGTTGATCCATGTACTATTCCACTACAGAAGTGAGTGGACGAGTGCTCTATGTAACCAGAATGTGGTCGGCTCCCCAAAAGATACCCCTCAGCGTGCTGGGAGACTGAAGATTAAATCACATTAAATTGCAGTCTATGGATGTGGACACACCACGTGAGTCTTTCATCCAAACCACCATATTCATCCAGTCCTACCACTTGACATATGGAGGATGGATATGAGAAATAAATGGACCACTAAAACCTCTGACAGAGCACCCTGCAGCTCTGACATAATTTTGCCAATTTTTTGCATTTTTACCGCTAATTGTGGGATATGAAACTGATGTCATAAGGTGGGTAGACTGTACATTTCAGCCCGAGGAAACTTTTTACCTTAAGCACGTTACAAGAAGTATGTTTTACAGTGAAAGGATCATAATAAATAAAAAAAAGATAATTTCTAAACATCTTTTATGAATTTCTTGAAATTTTCAAGAATTTCTAGGAATTTACTCATTACTAAAGCAATGTGTACAACTTAAATTGTTCATTGTTTTTATTTTAAGAAATACATCATTAAAATAAATACAGGTTGTTTATTTCAAGCACCATTACAGTCTGGTTTTTGTCAAAACCTAAAAAACTCCCACTTCACAAACCTCATTACTGGTACATCATAATATTAAAATCATTCTTCGAAAAGGTTTTTGACTAAATTTCTGAAGAGAAATGTAGTTCTATCTTTACAAAACTTTTTGTTTAAATTTAGTTTGTATGCTGAATTTGGATTAAAGTTCTATTATATTCTTAAAAAAAAAAACAAAAAAACAACAACAACAACAACACTCATTATTATCTGAGACTGTGTCTTACCCAGTGAGCTGAGACACCAAGAACTTCACGATTTTTGATTGACACTCAGCAGTGGTGCAAACTCAAGACACTTTTTTGTTGTTTCATATCAACATTCATCTTTGTCCCTACACCACTAATTCACCTTCCCAATGATAGCCATGACATCACTGTAACATAAAAGATTTATATTACAGTAAATACGACAAGTATGCACGATAATATTTAATTAAAGAATCATGTAGAAGATAATGCATAATAAACATGATAATTTTTTTAAAAATTTGTTGCGTCTATTTTGACGCAACGCGTCTCTAAACCCCTTGAGGGGCGTTGAGCGCTTTGCGCTTCTTGGAGTAATCCTCCCCTAACAGCGCTTGGAGTAATCCTCCGTTAGTATAGTCTGTCGCGTCTCGTCGCAGTCGGTTGTCAAGAGGACCGCCAGGTAGCATCTCCGCGTACGCGCCTCCTACCGCGCGCTCCTGCGTCACTATCCAGCGGCCAGAATTAGGAAGGAATAAGGATAGTGGTAGGGTTTAGGACACTTCACAGGGGTTGGACTAGCCCTTGTGAAGCAGCCAAACTCGTTTTGTTGGAACAAATTTCGCATGAGATTCGACGGGAATCGAACCCGGATCTCACTGGTGAAAGGCTTGCGACTTTGCAATGAGCCACGAGTTCAGCTGATAGATAATACGTAAGAAATTAATCAAAATTTTTCTTTTATTTATTGCCATTCAAGTTGCAAAACTGCGATGTATCTTCCTACATAGGAGAACTAAACACAATCGAGAGTAAGAAGATTTCTCTGTACAGCAAAACTGATATGGCCATATTAGAAAAGCACCAACTAAACAATTATTCTACATAAGTGGAATTTGGTAGTTAAGTAGAGGATATCTGGAATAAGAAAATTATTGGTGGGTGTAAGAATGTACCGTTTAAAATCTCCCTTAACTAGCGGGACCACAACAGCCCACATACTTTCTCGTATTATTTGTAACAGTTTTGTAAAATGATAATTTATGTTGAAAATTATGTATTTTAATACAACAGCTATCTTGCACAATCTCCCCATGGCAAGCTTGAAACAAGCATACTATGACCACTACTTACTCTACAAACCCACTTTATAACTAGTCGTGGTACACCAGCATGTACTTTCTCATGTTATTTGTAATCGCTATGTACTATTATAATATCGCAACTTGGATCCTATTAATTCTTCAGACATCTCATGAGAAACTCTTCACCAAAAGAAGCACAGGAGATTCGAATCGGCAAATTTTCGAATTTGAAATATTTTAATGAAAATTGGGCTTAGCATATTTATAGGCACATTTTGCTTCATTCAAGGAGTCTAGGACTTGACATATCACTTGTACCTTAGGATGTCAGTTAAGTGTGTACAGTCTGAGGGCATTAAAATGACAGATAACAGTCGCACACTGTCAGAGAAACAACTATTACCTAGTGAAAGGGACAAGACCTAGGACCGGGCAATGTTTTGGCCATTAGATAAAAGTCGCTAAGGTGGGTAAATAATAGAACCGAAGCTACCTCACAATTAGAAGGAATTCAACCATGGGATCATATTTGTAAATCTTCTTAGAAGACAGGACACTAAAAAGAATTTTGTGTGGCATACTGGATTCCTTGGATATTTTAAGCATATTAATCATAAAACTGAGCACTCAAAAGCAAAGATCAAGCCCCATCATGTCTATTGAAGAGATTAAAATTACTCTCATAGAAACCGTACAGGAGGTAATGTGATTCTCATTTTCGGTAGGTTGCACTGAGGTTCAACTAACAATCGTTCTTATGCAGGAATTGTGTAGGCTTCTAACATGCCAAAGGCAATGCGTAACGGGTCCAATCTGAAAAGCGAGAACCCGGAAATATTAATCTCGTGAAAATGCACAAGGACAAGAATCAACTCAGCCATGATGGGATGTTACAAGAGAAAATTGTGAACAGCACAGACAATATTTAAAGAAAATAAAAGTTGACTAGATGACGCGAGTGGAATACTGCCAGAAAGCAAGAATTGTTTACTAAAATGCATTGAATTCCACGTGCGATGAGTGAGGAAGAATGAACGAACGAGGGGAGGTGATCACATTTTCCGTTCACCAGCAACCTTCGAACGTTCCGAGGGGAAAGTATTAACGTCGTTGGGACACTGGTCTAGTATGTGCAGTTCTTCACCTTATTTGGCCCCGTCCGCGCGGAACTGACCACTTCGGTGGACGGACATCAAGATGGGACACATGTAAGTGGGCCAGGATTGGAAAATGGTCGCTTCCGTGGAGGTCCTCTAGGACTGTCCATTCTACAAACGTAGATAAAGAGGGACCGCAGAAAGCGTGATTAATAAGGGAAAAAGTGTTGGATGACAGGGAGAAATGAGTGGCATGGCCAGTATCTAGAAGAACCAAATTAAATCTACGATATTTTCCAGAACGATACCACTCTCGCAAGACCTTGCTGCACCCCAGACGGAACAACGAGCATTGAAGTCCTCAAGAATGAGGAAAGGTGGGGGCAATTGAAAAGAGACACAAGGTCTCGCCTTTGGGCGTTTGTTGCGACAGAGTAGAGAAGAGAGTCACAAGGTTCAGGCCTTTGGGTGTTTGTTGAGACATCTGTAGTTGTTTTTCTTGTTTCAGATGGTAAGATTGGTTCGGTGTCTGCGTCTCCGCACACGATATCTTCTAGGGACACCTGACAGGTAAAGTCGCGTACAGATCTTGGTTGTACTTTTGCGCTCGTTTGGGAACGCGAGGACGATTTTGACACCTTCAAGGTGTTGACAAAACTCTTGGAGAGTGTCACCGGATTTTGTGTAAGGAATCATCACCGACGCGCTTCAGAAAACTACACTTCTCAGATACTAGCATTTTTTGTATATCTTTTTTTAAAAAAATGGGCATTTATTTAAGTTTGCTGGGTGCTGTTCTGTGCAGTTTACACATTTGGGGCCGGATGTGCATTCAGAGTTGTGGCACTCTTTGGCGCAGACCACACAGACAGCGCTGCCCATGTAGCATTGCTGGGCCGAACCTCTGACACTTAAAGCAGCGCAGAGGGTTCGGCACATATTGCTCACACGCAGCCTGTGGAAACCGCATGAGATCTCCGGAAGAGGGGGGGAGGCGGTCAAATGTTGAGGTGGTTGAGGTCGTGTTGAGGCGGTCAAATGTCGACGTTAGGTGGGGTGAGTACGCCGTTCACCTTCCGCCGAATCGGGTGCACATCAGTAACTCGAAAACAGGCGAATATTGGCAACACTCTGCGCTTTGTATGAAGCTTATGGCGGTCATCCAGCAGAGCATGGATGTCGGGAAATTCTTTTTCACAAATCGAACGATACGGAATTGGAATAGTTTGCCAGCAAAAACTTCGAACCCTTTCCTCGAAGCGTTCAACAGTTTAAGAAATTAATTTAGGACATTTCTAAGTTTATGAGGGCGTTAACTAAGAATATTAGGTTATATAGTGAACTGAGGTGTCGTGCAGTGTAGAGCGGAGAAATGATGGAAGAAATGTTTTAAGTGTTATAGTGAAGTGATTGCAGTAAAGTGAAGGACAGCGCAGTGCGGTCGTAATTGTACACTCAGTGCGACTCTAGATTATAGACGTTTCTTTTATTTAATTTAATGTTCATCAGTTTTTATATTGTTATTATATTAGCATTATCATTATTAATATATTATTTGCATGAAATTTATTACCTTATGTAATTAACTGCCACCCGGTAACACTAAATTGCAGTTTAAATAAATTTATCTTTGACTCCCTCAGTCAAGAAAAAGGTTTTCAGGTCTTCATCGGTTTCAGTAGCGAAATCATCATGGTTAATTACACGCTTACACAAATTTAATGAAGGGTGGGTCGACACTTGGACCTAGACGCCGACTATTTCCTTCTATCAATCTGCTCGTCTGATGGACACTCGAAAAGAATGGTCCTCGTACGTTGGCGAACGACTGCCTGGAACTTCCCTAATTTGTCTACAGCCATTACAAGTTTAATTGAACTTACGCTTTTCATAGTTTTGCCTTCTCCATTGCAAGTCATTACACAAAAGCGGGGTTTCGTTGGCTTGTCACTTTCTTTGCTGAAGAAGTTTTCTAGATCTATGTTTCTTTCATTTAGTCTCCTCCTCCTTTGGGAAGATGGCGGGGGGGGGTGTTTTTGAATGCATGAGAAGGGATTCTAATTCATCCCCGTGGTCCTCACCCACCATGGAGTCGAACAAGGGACACTCACTGGAGTGCCAGGGTCGCCGCGGAGATATAGGAGGAAGTGATATGGTTTATTCCCTGCCGCACATTTGCAGGGGCTATGACTATGGCACTCCCCACTCACCCTGGAGTTGTCACAGACCTAGACCGAGACGGTTGATCGGGAGTTGGTTAGCTCCCGACTGCCCGTCTACGAGTCTGAGGCCAAAGAAAGTGTAATGGGACCTACAAGGTGCACAAACATCCCCTCAGTCCAGTCACCGGTGTTCGCACAACAAACATGGCTAGAACGGGTCTACCTACAAGAAACCAGCGTCAAGGCGACAGTCGGGAACGTATACACAGATCCCTCAACTCTCAGGTCACCCCTTCCCTTCGACACGGGTCGCCATGCACGGCAAACACATGGGTGGGCGTTCAGCATACAGAGAAGGCCAGTGAAAAAGAAAAAAGGAGTGATAAAAGAATGGTGAAATGAAATATGGTGAAGGATGGAGAAAGGAACACATGAGAGCCTTCCCTGCATCAGGATGTGGAACGACTCACCTCGACGGGTTTTCGCATTATGTTTAATTGAAGGAACTCATTATTTTTCTCTCAGATGTAGCTCCAAATCGAGAAAAGTACGCTTGTAAAAATGGCGCAGGTGAGATTTTCGTTGGTCTCCGAATTTTCGAAAATTGCAAAAGTTACAAATAATGCGAGAAAATATGTTGGGATGTATTCAAGAAATAATGTATGGATGTCTGCTTTTTATTCCAGTTCAGGGATTCCCAACCTATTTCGTTCATCGACCCCTTGTAAAGGGATTGGCCCCAACGACCCCCCCTTACGTTATTCTATATAATACATAATCTTGGCACAAACAATTTCCTACACCAATATTTTAGTAAATATCTAGACTTTCAATAATCGAAGACGCTTATGCTGAGTAGCCGAGTCTCAATCTTAATTGCTGGGCAAGGGTTAGAAAATATTGAACGTTTTTTTACTGGCCTTAACATTTCTCCACTGCGTATTGCAGAGGATTTTCTTCTTCTGCGATAGAATATCGGTGTGAATATAATATTGTTTGTTTTTTATGGATACGTTATTGCTTGTTATTGCCTTCGATTTATGGATACGCGATTGCTTGTTATTGCCTGCATAACTTACCTGGATCGTGGTTACGAGGGAAATATGAAAAGAGAAACCGGGGCAAGTTAACTAGTTAATTCGTAAATAAGTCAATCTGAATCATTAAAATTACGTAAAAAATAAAATCATATATGTACCACGGGCGTTAATTGGTTAATAATCTCGGGCGATAAAAAAGTCCTTGGAGGTTTTTCCGCTGCTTGATCATTAGAACCGTTATAACGCTCTCGGAGCATAACTACTATACTCCAACACTTACGAAATTTCGAGAAACTTCAGAAGAATATTTGAAGCACTTGGGCCCCCAAAACATTAACGACATTAAATTATAGAATAAACATCTACCGTAAATATTAACGTCCCAATTCTGCGAAATACGAGCTTCTCCGACCCAGTCGCAAATCGTGGTGAAAGAAAACATATCTCTAAAATTAGGTCGTTACCTGAACCACCACATCATGACCTGGCGCCCACATCTGCGAGTACATCTACTAAATCTCGTAGTAACTGGCATTTGTTTGGCTATCTGACACCTGACGTGTATTGTATCGTATATTGTATCGACGTGTATTGTATCGCCCACAAAGGCTAGGCTAGTGGCGGTACCGTTTTTAAGATTTTTAGTTTTTAAGACACACAATACCGTTTTTAAGATTTTTAGTTTTGAAGTAATTCAATCACCTTTGATTTTTAAAATAGAACTATATATTTTTTACATGCAATGCGGCTAAAACAAAACATATTTTCTCGCATTACTTGTAACGGCTCCACAATATTATACCACTAAATGAACCTACAAGTGTTTCCTACCAGCAAACATTTCCGCACCAAGACTCGAATTCAAGTCCATGAAATTAGCTCGCCGCGCGCTTTACCATTACAACACGCTGTTGCTCTGCTGTACTCACTTAGGGCGATGGTTAAAAATCTAATTCCCTCCCCCCTTATTTTCAACACGCAATTTCCGAAAATTCAGAGAGATCAACGAAAATGAGACCTGCGCCAGTCTTTCCAGCGTTCCTTGTTCTATCTGGGGGAAAAATGAAGAAAAACTTGGGAGCGTTTTTTGAGAAAATGTTTTAAAAAACATAAATTGCATACATTTTAAGCACAATTAACGCAAAAAATACAAAAAAATTTTGCTTGACCTTTCATAAAGAGCTGATTTTTTAGAATATATTTTATTTAAATGATCGTGGCTGTACGGGTGACACCGCGTCGAAGCCGACGTTGCCGGTTTTCGATGACGGTTGCCGACGTTTCGACCATCTTGTCGTGGTCTTCCTCAGGGCTGGTCTGGGACAGTCAAGATCATTTACATGACTGGCCGCGGAAGCCTACGATTTTATATTTTGTTGAAGGTAAAAATGTTAATCTTCAATTTTGGGTTGTGAAATGTTAAAGTTTTGCAATTTTCGAAAATACAGAGTTCGCCGGAAATGAGATTAGCAGCACTTTCTTTACCGTCCTTTGATACATACGAGGAGAAAATTGAGAAAAAAAGAGGCCGTTTAAAAAAAATTAATTTTATTAAAATGCATTTATTTCCAACCAAATTACCCAAAAACTACAAATATTTTCGAAAACTTGTACCTGAATTTATTTCAAGATCGACTTTAAAGAACCGATTTCATTACGGAAAAAATATCTTCAAAATTGTAGTTCTAGGAAGACGCCGAAAAAAATTTAACTTATGTAATTTTTGAAAAATCACGGATTTTAGCGAAAATATTTGCACCATTCTCTTAAGGCCTTTTACGCTATCCGAGGAAAAAGTTTAAAAAAATGGAGTAATTTTTGAGGCTATTTAAAAAAAAACAATCTTTGTAAGAAGCTGCAAAGAATTATCGTGATACCTCTTATTTCGACACTGATCTCAGTTTCATGTTTGACTTCATGTAACCAAGTGGATAATAACACTTTTTGTTCTTTACATAGTCATTGAAACCATATAAACATGAAATTATTATACTAGTGTAAAATATAACTGTGAATTAAATGTTATGTCTCCAATATTGCTTCATTCAGCAGTCAGATATTGAAAATTTCAATTTGCAAGTAAGGAAACCGATATTAGACGTGTTTCCGGGTACTAAACTTTAATGTTTTATATAACCTGTTAACATTTAAATCTGGGCCCAGATATTTCCCGTCAATTTCTTTCGCCTACAGCGATCACTAAACGTGGTGAGTTTCCTCTTGAGGAGGGAATACTGTATACGTGCATGACAATATGACTAACCCTCTGAATGACCTCTGTTAGCCACGGTAGGAACTACCTGTACTGAAGGTTTGGGAAACGATACTTATGACATCAGTTTCGAATGCGCTCGGAGCAAGTAAAGGACGCCCCTTCGGGCTCATGCGCTTCCAGACGGTATCTGCGTGAGACTGGAACAACGCGCGGCAATCAAGTTTTGTTTGAACTAAGGGAAATCCTCGCCGGAAACATTGGAGATGATGAATGCTTACTTCAGTTGTTTCACAGTCTTCATCAAATGCGAAAACTTCCAATGGAACAGCATATCTTAAATATAAAACTTTGGCTTCTGGTGTAAAAAGCAGAAAAGAGAATTGTGCTCATAGCAGAAGAGGGAAAACACTCATGGAAAAAGCTGAATTTTCCAATTCAACAAGGTAAATCAACAGCCGAAAGAAAAATTGAGAACGTTATAAAAAAGTAAGAAAGACATAATCAAAGACCTGGAAACTATGATTGTACTCGGATGTTTAATATAACAGATGAAAAAGGAGAGTGGTTGTGCTGAGAATACAAAGAATTCTATGGATTGCAGGTTTCAACAAAAAGAAAAGTAAGCTATTGCACCACAAAAAAAGATCCACAAGGAATTCATCCAAGAAAAGTTAAATTACTGAAAGGAAAAGGGTCCATTTTAGAAGTATTTGCTGAAGAATGTAGCGAGATCTCGGAAACAGAAGCCTTTGCTGAAGAATGTAGTGAGGAAATTTCGGAAACAAAATTTCATGAGTGAAGAACAATTCTGAAGACCAGTAGTAGTGAAAAATATAAGAAACCATCAGCTTCTAAAAGACAAAACTGATTTTGCAGTGCGTTTAGTGACCACCGCAAAACTGAGTACAAGGCACGCCCACAAAGTATGCGAAACCTTGTCAGAAAGCGGAGTTTCCATACCTACTCCAACTCAAAGCGGCGTCTACAAAGTTGTAATGAAAGGAGAAAAATTAAAAAGAAATTTTATGCAAAACAAGAAATGAACACTGGTGTTTATACTTTGATGGAAAGACCATATAGAAAAAGGAATATCAGATAGTAGTTTTGAAAAATGAAAATAGGGAACTCAGACTTGCAGTTCAACTGGTAAATGGAAAAGGTGAGGCAATATTCAATGGAATAAAAACTGTGCTCAATGAATACGAGCTCTGGCCCTCAATAAAAATGACTGGATCCGACACAACTGCAGCAAATATTGGAAGAAATCTTGGTGCAGTCACACTGTTGCAGATACACTTTCAAGATATTGGACTAGACAAAACTGTATTCATTGGATGCCATCACCATATTCTAGATACAATATTGAAACATGTCATGAATAATCAATTTGGTGGAACAAAAAATTCACCAGATAACAGCTACTCATTTATTTAAAAAATAACACAAGAGTACGAGCAACTCAAGACATCATTCGACAATACCGGAAAACCACTAGAGAAAGCAGAACAAGGTTGGTGACGAGATGATATGACCTTTCTTGATCACTTAATATTATGCTACAGGATTTTCAAAACTACAGGAAGCTTTCCAGAAGTAAATTTCTGTTCACTTTTTACTATCAGTAATGCGAGTTGGAATTTCATGGCAATTTATATTTTGCTTGCTTTCATTCTGATACCAGTTTCGGCAGGCAGCTGAAGCAACATGTGATTTGATTAGAGGTTCATGGGCTGACATCTGGTTCTCTACTCAGTGTTTCAATATTACTGACTTTGACAATCTATCAAAAGCTTGTAAGGAGCATCCAAAGGCTTTGACGTCATTGAAGTTTTGGTCCGAAGAGCTAACACCTATACCAACTCAGCGTTCAAATATCTGTGCTGAGAGTGCAATTGAAGTGATGCAAGACTAACTTCTACTCTGTAAAACTACTGAAAAACTGAACATTAAATTTCTTTTAACTAATACACAATAGTAGTAATATACATATTATTCATATGTCACTGTAATTTGTAAATTGGTGCAACTTTTATGAGAATAAATACATATTTTATCTTCGAGATATGCTTCCTGTCTATTGGAGGGTAAACATTTTTAAGCAAAAGAAAAAATATGCATATTTTGTTGATTTGTGCACAAAAACTTCACAAAATATATGGGGATACAGGCTTATAAAATTCTCATACCCCTACTGTACATCCTTAAAGAAGCGTGGGGCCGGGGGTTGGGGGAGAGAAGGGAGCAGAGGACGGGGACCTTAAGCCCTTCCTCAAATTTCGCTAAGCGCTCTGATAGAAATGAATAAAACTTACCGAAAGGAGATTTTCTGGGCTCGCAGTTCATTCACATTGTCCCTAACGCATTGTAATGCAAAATTACTTTCAAAGGCAAGTTTTATCGCTTCACTCTCCCGGTTCCAAGTCACGGCGAGGCTCGGGCCTTCGGCCCTCGCGTTCACTATAAACAACCAACTTATCCAGCAACCAGTTTATCCAGCGCATACTTACCAATTCACTTTTATAAGAAAGCACTACAGTAAGCACAGATAATTGAAACTGCGCAGTTGCAAACACGTTGAAGAAAGAACACTACAAGCTTTATTACAGAGGCACACCACCACGATCGCAGCACCATTTCGTGATGGAGCTCCGACAAGATACTAGGGTGAAATTGCCTTCCCTAACTTATGACGTCACGTTCAAGACCAATTTCGAACCATTAAAATTATTTCAGTAGTGTATTTTTTTAAAATGTATTTAAATCACACACGCTTTGCTGTTTATTAGTATGTACTAAGATATGTATATTGCCCAATACCCCTCCCCACCGAAAGGTTCCCCTTATAATCTTCTAATCACCCATCGTTCCCTTCTCCGTAAATGTCCCCCTCGCTGGAGCGGCGCGAAGTGCCGGTTTAAACGACTTCCTTAAGTTGTACTGTGTTCTAGGCTTCAGCCCCTATTGTGCATATACCATCTTCAAGTTTTCATGGATGTTGATGTGGGTGGTCCCCGTGATATACCTGTTGCCATCTCTACTTCATCAAACGTGATTCGCCTGTTCGTCATCAAGTCATCGATACGCTGGGTATTTTTTCGTTCGCATGCATTTGCCCGACGCCCAATGCGTTCGTGTTTTTCTGCATAGTCCCTGTCATTTTTGAACTCTGATACCTAACGAAACACTGATCTGCGACTTCGCAACCTTAAAATGAAAGGGTTCTAACTGCACTTTTATGAAAAAAAATGACTTATCGACATGGTTCGATACATCAAACATATTTCTATCGGATGTATTATTCTCAAATGTCAATTTCAGCTTCGACTTATTGACCATGTTAATCGTTCTATCTGCACATGGTCATAGTTTTTTTTTAAATAAAAAGGTTCTATCTGCAATAATCATGGTGACAACGTCGTTCCAAGATATTACTCTAATGCTTCTCCACAAGTATGATT
This sequence comes from Teleogryllus occipitalis, assembly GCA_011170035.1. Classification (NCBI taxonomy): domain Eukaryota; kingdom Metazoa; phylum Arthropoda; class Insecta; order Orthoptera; family Gryllidae; genus Teleogryllus; species Teleogryllus occipitalis. The sequence continues at coordinate 42,558 of BLKR01014789.1, read as the reverse complement.
TAAGACTGGATATTGCCCACTACCCCTCCCACCTTTTAAAAACCATGAAATCCCAAATTTAATACTGTTCAACAGACTTCGGTAATTAAAATGCCTTTAAGGGGAATGTAAGAAATGTTGAATCCTTCCCTCCAGAGAAACCGCAATGTCCACCGTTGCCCATGCTTATTTGCTTCCGTCTTGACTTATCGCAGTCCACCGATTTACTGGTAAACCGGAGCTTACCAGTACTGCAAACAGCTACATATGGGAAGCAGCAGCACTATGTAGTGGCTGGAGACAGTTCTATTGACTAGTTCACGCATACATCCGCACACATTTCAAACTACTACTTTGCAGAAGTGATAAGGGGGAGTGCCAATCAATATTGAACTAAATATTATATTAACCCCCACAAGAGTTTTCAACCAGCAAACGTTTTTTCTCGCTGAGCTACGAACTGAGGATCATAGGTTCGGCACGCCCTTCATGTTACCCCTACACTACCCGCCGCTGAGATGAAACAACCATCTCAGCCATTGAATTAATCTGAACATTTGCATCAGCAATTTCCGAAAATTTGCAAATTTTACATGCAATTACCTAAAGATCCAATTTTTTGAAACAGGTTTTATTAAGAAAATTCTCTATTTTCACTATTATAATTGTAAGAAGACGCCGAAAAATTTAAAATTGTGCAATTTTTGAAAATACAGCGAGTTCAACGATAACGGGTCCTGCGTATTTTTATAAGCGCTCATCTACAGAAATATTTTTAAAAAATTGAAGCCGATTTAAAGAAAATCGTTTAAAAATACGATATATTTCACGCAAAATTACACTAAGTTACGGAAATTTTCGAAAAATTGTAAATCAACTTATTTAACGATCTTGCAATCGTTGCATTTTCTTCAATATTGTAGTTGACAAAAGACGGCGAAAAAATTGAATTATCGGAATTTACGAAAATTCAAGTTTAACTATGGGACCAGCACCTGGTTTATAATCGTGTTTTCTCTATCAGAGAGAAAGAATTAAAAGGAGACAGTTCAAAGAATTTTTCGAAAATATTAAGGCTTGATGTAAACTACCCCAATAATCAATATAACCGTATCAAATTCGCAGTCTCCAAATCGGTCTGATCGACCAGGGAATATCTATTTCAAGAATGGCAATAGAAAGGGAACTAAGCGAAATTAGGCATTTCGTTACTATTTGTTGTGCACAGAAAGTAAAGTATGTAACCAAACTAAAATCCGAAGCGTGGCAAAGCAATCTATTTAGTAGTAACGAAACTGCCTTTGGAACGAAACTTTATTGCGGTTGGGAAATTAGGTCCGTTACAGGAACGAAACTATATCATGGGAGTTTAGTTTCTATCCAGGTGTTTTATTCAAGATTCAGTTCCGTTATTTACAATTCGTGACGTCACAAAAAAGGATTAGTTTCGCTCCCAGAGACACAACTTGCAAGTAGTGTGTTGGCAACAAATTAAGACCTTCCATGTCCTCACAGCCTGTCGAAAATCGGACATCGCCGCGTGGCCGTTACTCGTGCGTGGCGCCGCCGCAATCAGCCGATCTGCCGGCAATGTCCATTGCCTCGGAGGGCAGGCGAGGCGCCGCAGGTTCGGACAGAAGCCGAACACATGCTTGAATAATACAAACACAATTTTCAAAGATAAGGGTCCCTTAAAATGTAACCTCGATGCACGATAAATATATAAAAACACACTTTCCATTTTGGGGAAAAAATGTTCACAATAATGGTACCTAATAAAAATGTCAAAACATAGAATGTACCACAATGTCATCAGGTGCACCGTATGTTTCTTTTCAGTTTCCTTGATAATATCATTGGTTCACGACATCCTTATAACTGACGTCAATGGAATTATTAAGGACGCGTGTCACTGCATTTCAAACTAAGAGACCAACAAATATGGCATTTGCTATCAGTCGTGAAAGAATGATCGCGCTAGAAATTGACACCGGTTGATAGACGACGATGAATGACGTGATACGGGGAGAAGTGAATTTTGAGCCCGTTTTCATAATTCTGTGATACCTACCATAAGCTATACACTACTTGAATTCTGAATTCAGAAAGAAAATGAGCGTTTTTTGCAAGAATTGTTTACAAAATATTAGCTCCGATGTAATAAAATCTATTTTCACGGGTAAATCAGCAATAAATTTACGCTCTTATCCCTCATAATGTCGTTCATGAAGGAATAATACTTCCTGGACAACATGGAGAAAAATAATTTGAATAACTACATTTCCCACTGAATTCTAGAAGACAGATAATGAAGTTACATTTATGTTATGTTGGCAGGCAAAGAAATTTTAGTGGACGCTAAATGGTAGTTTTCCATGGTTTCTCTGATCAGTACCAGTAGAATGCCGAAGTAGTACATAAACAACCGTGCCACTGATCGCGTGCTTTTTTCCGCATCCTCTCGCTTTAAATACACACTCTTTCACGCACTGCACATATCCTGGGAGACCACTCGAAGCCTAGAGAATATTCTGATCGGGAAAAAATGGGGATGGAGGATTGCCCAAGAAGCCCACATAGTTCGACGCCGCATTTCACATGCTAGAAACACTGGCTTCACCGGAGTTGATTTATTTATTGAGGTGTCCGACAGTTTCCACGTCAATCATTGGCGTCATTCCACGTCTGTCAGAAGTCCCGTTTGTGTAGTTGATGTTTTATCCCGAGAGGTGGCGGTGCTCCTCCGACGCTGGATCGTGTGATCCGGCGCTGTCCTACGTGTCGACTTGTGGAGGATTTCTCTCTACAAGAATCCCAGCGGAGCACCGCCCCAGTGGGAACAAATTTTAAGAGCTCGACTGGGCCAGGTTTGTTTACTTAACTCGCAAATTATCTTGATATTCTCCAGCAGGGATGCTTGGAGAGAAGGGCTCTGACGTCACGGCATTAAAGGCTACATCAACTGTTGGTATGAACTTATCGCTCCATATTTTTGCACGAGAAATACGACTATTTTGAAGGTAACCTAAATCTTCACGAACTTCAGAAATTACGAGTTGGTGATAGTGTCAAAACCAATTAACAACACCGTTTCAAGCGTCTCTTATACTATCCGAGGACAAGGTTTAATTTTAAAAAAATAGAGCTATTTTTGAGAAAATTTTGAAAATGTAAATGGGGCTTCGAGTAAAGTACCCCGAAATTAAAATATTCGTTTCAAACTCAAAGGGTCTCGAGTTATAAATTAAATCCATTACGAACATTAATTTTGGAGAAAATCAGCTGAACGTTTTAGGCGTAAGCGTTGATTATAGACGGACAGACACGCTTTGATGTCAATTGATATTTCGGTTTGAAGAATCCATGTTTCCTTTCATGAGGAAGTAATTTACTATATACATGAATAAGATTCATCCACTTAATCCTTTACCTAGGCCGGCAATACGACATTTTCGGTCGAAAAATTTGCTGTTTTTCAGAGCACGATTATAATCCTTTCTCTTTTTACGAAGGGCGAGAAAGTAAAAATTAGAAAAGTTAGTCGCTTAGATGTGTTTGTTCCGCATGTAATGCATGTTAATACCGCGAGCTGGCGATGTTCTCCTCTACTGGAACGTGAGATGCGGCACCGACCTACTCGTCGGTTTGCCCGAATATCCGCCCTGTCAGGGTTCCCCCTGCAGGTGTATCCGCTAGCGTGGCACTGCGCCAGCCGGGATAATCTCTAAGCGTCTGTTGTGCGCGATTGTGCAAAGCATGTAGAAGGGTGTTTCGGGCACGAAATATTGCGAATAGTCCATGGTACATTTCTTAAGATACTGCTCCAGCACTTGCCTGGAAGTTATATCGAAGAAACCACGAACTACACAGCAGCGGGCCTCTAGAATTCTCCTCGAAGCAGAGGCTGAATTAGACCTAGCTATTGTAGCTGGTGTCGAAAATATGCCACCGTCGTCAGGCAAACCATAGGTCTTAGTCAGATAACTACGGTAGCAACAGCTGATCCCCTGAATGATGTCAGCCAGTTTGGACCATTCGAGGATGCCCGAGAGAACTGAATGAGTAGTAACCTTCACCTGGAGGTCGACACATTCCTTAAGCTCCAAACATCTTACGATTTGTCCAAACATTAAAAAATAGCTCAGTTTCTTTGATGGGCTACTACCTGGAACTTATCAATTTATTAAATTTTCGTGACACGTTTTATCGCAAAGACATTGTTCTTCCAAAATACAAGGCATTAAAAGAAAATGAAGCTTTGTTGGCGTGTCGTTCTTACAAAAAATCTATAAATCTAGTCATTTCACACATCTTCCTTCCCGGAGAGGGCGGGAGGTTCTAAGAGTGTAGTATCCAAGAGTGTATCGTCACCTAAGAAACCATCTTTATCAGAAATGAATATCTTGAATTTGACATTCACTCTTTAATAAGTAAAATAAAAAAAATATTGTTACAATACTTTTTTGTATTGATTAATACAAGTATATATTTTATTTACGGGAAAAAAATAGCATTCCGTGAAATCCCAATTTTGGAGACAAAAAGGCTTCTTAAGCATCGATGTGCATTTTATCTCTTTGCGCTTAGCTCACCACGGTGTCCAACAAGGATACCCAACTGTGGTGCCAGGAATGCCAGTGTCACAGCGCTCATCCTCGTGCTGAGGACACGGTGTAGCTCTAGTCGATGGACAGAGGTTGGTTAGGGGAGGCCAGGCCCATAGGTAGTGTATCGCGGCAACTTCTTGCAGTCGAGAGAACTCGTCGGGACTAGATTAGACGGAGTTAGACGCAGTCTACCAAGGTTCCAGCATCGAGACGGCACTCGAGTGAGCATGGATAGACACCTCAAATCCCAGGTCTCTTATTCCCTTCGACACGAGTCACCATGCATGGCAAACATGGGTGGGCGTTCAGGATACAAAGAAAGCCACTAAAGAAAACGGATAATGCAAACGAAGAGGTCAAGAGAAAGGAAGACGTAGTAAGAAACAGGTCTGACAATACACTGCACTAGGACTGGACTGACCCACTCTAGCCCCTGATTCTGGAAGGTATGCAGAGAGGCAATACGAGGTGATCATCCAATCTTGGATGTATTGAGATCCTTAAAGAGACAGTATTAGAACCGTCGTAGGTTTGACAAATGGACTGCGGTTCAAAAATCCCCCACAGAAAACAGAACTTGTAGAGGTGAATATCCGTTCGTCAACATGACAATACAAAATTGAAATAAATTGTTCTGGCAAATCGTTTTTACTGCAATTCATCTTTTACTAAATTTAGAAAAGTTTGTTGGTTAAGTGTTGTCTTCTTGTTGTGGCTTTGATGTTTTTGTATATGAACGGACTAATGTGCATTGCTGAGTCAGTGGCGGGTGCGCGTGCGTAATTTGGATTATTAAAATGACAACGAATGAATTAGTAGCCGAATTCGTGTATAGTTACAATAGAGAGTCTTAAAGTGGACTATTTTATTAGTGCGCTGCGATCATGGAAAATTCGGCTGGGCCGACGGCCTCTCACTCGCTGGGGAACGGTGCGCTGAACTCCCCTGAGAACTGTTCAAGGTCTCGCCCCGCAAAGGCATGCTTTTCAGTCTTGTTGAATAGTCGATTTGTGATGGCTCGCACGAAGTTCACTTTCAAAGAGACAGTGCTTAGTGTTTGTATATAACACATGTGTAAACGAAAAATGTGTCAAACCGTTATGTGCATTGTATTCTGGAGCCTTTCTTCCAAATGTTGACAAATGAAAAGCGTAATTACGGTCATTTTCTACAAGACTCCGAAACTGCACAGAATGCTTCAATTACCTTACGGGTTTACATGACGTTTATGGAGACAGAATTATCACACGTGGTTTGTGGCCTGCACGCTCTCCTGATCTGACTCCGTGGGATTTCCATTTTTGGGAATCCCTGTAAGTCCCTATATATATATATGTGACAAATCCCCACACATTAAAGCACAATATACGGGAACAGATCTCTGCAATACCACAGAATATTCTTGACCGAGTAAACTAGAACTTGTTTAGATGTCAATAATGCATCAAAACCAATGATGAGTATTTCCAGCATCTACTATGACGAGAGTGCGAGTACAATTTAAACTTTCCGGTAGCGAAAAGCCACCTTCCTTCCTGTCTCAATTTCCGCAGTATCGGTGGCCTCGTTCGCAGAGGCCAAATTCCCGGCGATCGGCACATTTATAAAATAGTTGCTCTGTATTTATTATATCGATTTTCGGGTTACTGATTGCATTGGGTTAATTGTAATAGTATTTGGCACAAGCTACACAGTTATTTCTACACTCCTAAATAGTATAATAATATTATTCAACACTTTACTTCATCTGCACATACATTCAGGTACAATTTGTAAGCCTGCCAGACAGAGCAGTAACAATGTATATTTCTATATTAGCAACAGGAAGTTAAAAAAGCAGAACTTACCTTCAAAGAAATTCACAAAATCTGGATCAACTATTGATTAGGGCCTCATTCCATTCACTACGAATTTAGTAACTACAATAAACTTCATATTTTTTCTGCATACTGGAGAAACCCAATGCTTATATTGGTTTTAAAATCTTCGCACTATATTAATATTCCCAGAGATGTTTATTTTCTTCCCATGTGAATTTGATGTTCTTGGACTCTTTATTTTTAATACTTACAATTTCACTCATCACACCAGGATGTATTCTCTAAAATTTGAGAGAACACCAATTCTATACTGAAAAGGAATGACCAGTGACATCTAGTCTAAAGTATTTTCGGGACATTTTAAATTCTGCAATGTTATTACTTACCTTTAAGCGTGTTTTAACTTGCAGTAGCATTGTGGAAACCACTTATAATTGCTTCGTAGCGTGACAAAATCACACGATGCTTTCATTTTAGCGTGATACTCTTCATTAACAGTGAAATATTTTTCCTCTGGACTCGCACATTTTGAAGATTTATAGATTTCCACACTCGAAATAAGTTCGTTTCCGAATAGTTCGCTTCTGTATGGCACAGAAGACGTTTCGATCAATTCTAACGCATTTTCAAACACAAATAGGGTAAAGTGCCCATATATCGTCCCCAATCCTAATTCCACCCCCTCCCGATCTCCGCTTAAATCCTATTGCTGGGTAGCAACCATGCGAACCTGCTGTTTACACTTAATTCGATTTCTGAAAATAGTGAAGTTTGAATCGGGAGCTGCCAAGAAACACACAGTGACCTTTGGGTTTCAGTGAAAACTATCCATTTTTCAAAAATCTTAAACTGTGATAGTGATGTGAAACGCAAGCATTGTTATTTTGTGAAAACGTTAGACGGACATGTGTATTGACAAATAAGAGTTTTGCGTTATCAAAATTTAATCATCAAAATTGATTTAAATTATCTAGTGGTGTTATATATGAATCAATTATAAAAGAGCGTTGTTATAATATATGCAACAAGAACAGTTATTACTAATAAAATTATCAGAGTATGGTAATGAAAGAAGACAGTGAGATAATCTATAGAGTAATTTATTAGATCGTAGCCATATAACTATACAAAAAATTAATACTTTATTAATGAAGGTTAAATCCATTGCACTTTTCTGCCAAATGAGTAACCAGACTATAAATACTTGAAGATAGTGTCACTGAAGTTGACGTATTATTTTCCCCAAGCTATTGTTGACCCTAGAAATGTATTATAATTTCCCTCCCCCTACCTCTCAGCGTTTACTGCTTTTTACTGGAATCAAATCAGTTTTGGCACCTGGCACGTGGAGGGTTTCACGTGATTTATTTTATTAGACACGCGCGCCATTGATCATTGATCTTAAAATGTTCTAAGACACTTCTCGTGATAATTATATTACATACTCGTATATTTATGACGGCTGCAAAATTACTTTCAAGCCTTACCTAGTATCACATAAAAGTTGTAAACAAAATATCTTAAATCTGAAACAAAACTCAGAATTAAGCACAAACTTAGAAAAGCGAGACATTAAATTCCCTGCTAGGTTACAATAATTATACCTGATAACGAATCTCGTAGAACCCTCTACCATTAGAATACGAAGAGAAACGCCGTTTGAGAATCGTCCCATGCCTTCAGATAAAGCAATAAAATTCACTGTCGCATAAGAAGGTGAAAAGTCTGGAGAAAAGTCTCATTTATAAGTATTTCTTTCACTTAGGTAAGCGATGTTTGTGTCGGTAGTCATTTTTTATAATGAGATAGTGGTTGACGTCAAGTGAAGGGTAGTTTTCTTCGCATTTTGGATAATTTGCGTCTTCTGAAATATAACACTGATGAGTATGACCAATTCTCAAGAAATTGAAACACCAAGACCGATTCGACACATTAGCAGACGCCGATTATAAAAACAGGAGGGGATACGTTCAGGCAACGTACAAAACGAGTGTTGGGTCGAATTTTCTCTCAACTTTAGATTATGATAATCTAATATTGACCTCAAATTGTTGTCAGATACTGTTGAGAATTCATCTTGTAGTCTAAACGTACATAAATTTAGAATGGTGTGTGATGAGAAACTTATTTGGAGGCCGGCTAATACGTTCTTCTGTACTGAACTGAACTGTACTGTACTGCACGCTAATAATGTAATGCTGCCATAGTCACTAGAGGAACGAAAGTCACTATGGGTCCTGCGTCTGTTGAGGATTTAAATGTTCTCCGTCCGTTAAGAACAATCGAAACAAATGAGCTGTAGCTCAAAACGGCGGATGAACCCATTTATTCTCGGCCATCGCCTCGGCTTTCAATTTTTTAATCGGTTCAGACGACTCAACTTCAAACAAAATGAGCAATTTTTAGGCAAAACTCTTAGAATTGACCCAGGGAGTTGCCAGTTGCTAAGTCAAACGAAGGGAGTAACTTTCTCTGTTAATTTTACTTATTAGACTGGGAGTCAGCAAGAAAATCCACGTACCATAAGCTTAAAGCTAAAACGTTTTGACAAGTTAGCCAGCGTTATGAGGAACAGGGAAACGCAAGTATGCAGGTGTCGGCGTTGTGATGCACATTTTTTTTAATGGGTCGGAAAAAATTATGCAATTGGGGAATGAGTACACAGCAAATTCTTGTTGTATATTGTTCGTTAGATAGCCAAAGTGTGAAGGAGTTGTATGCCCTACCAATGTGGAGTCTCAAACTATACGCCATACTGAGTTCAAAGTGTCATTTTTTAATGCTCTCTTGTGTTACTAGCTCAAAGCTGTTTTGCTCTAATGGTAGAAAATTATTTTTACAGTTTTTTTGACAGAGTACTTTACTTGGCTTGCGCAAGTGACACATGAATAAGGAGTAAGACATTTTGGTGCTGTGATTCAGGGAACGGATTTGCAATACATTAAAAATTATAATGGGAAAAGGAAAGACACACCTGTCGCAAAATATTTGGCATCAAAAACAATAAAGAAATTGATATAACATTATTGAATGGAAGTTATAACACAACAGATAATTTTCTTATGTCTGCAGACCTGGCTGAATTTCTAATGGACAAGAAACTAACATATCTTGGAACGCTGCGGGCTAACCAGCGGGAAAAACCTTCTGAACTGTGAAATTATAACGGTAGAGTACTATATTCAAGTATTTTGAACCACACGGAAATCTTACAATTGTATCATATATGCCAAAATAGAACAAAATTACTTATTTTCTTAACACAATGCATCTGGACCAAAAATGTCATGACAGAGAAAGAAAAGAAATTAATTATTCTTGCATGCAGCAAAACAAAAATTGGAGATGATCTCATAGACCAAACGCTCGATGACTACACATTGTGAAGGCAAGCTCGTCGATGGCAAATGAGGTTTTTTATAACATGATTGATGTAGCTGCTTTGAATGCATACATCATCTTCACAAAAATGCTTCGAGACTATCAGCATAATGACAGTGGGAAAGGTCGTTTTTTTGAAGCAACTGACTAAATAATTATGTCGGGCAAACATGAAAAGAGTGAGAAACCCTAATATCCACAACTCTAATTACTCTTCAAGCCTTCGGGAAACACAGGAACACAATCTGAAATTCCAGAGGGGTAATCCCCAAAGAAGAAGAGATAAGATGAATATGTACAAATCTCAATACCATGGTAAAATTATTATAAATTATTTCTATTAACGTCATTACTTTTTTCTACGTGCTATTTATACCCCTGCTTAAAATACTGAAAAACAATATCTCAGAGATTAATGTACAAAGACAATGTTTACCAGGAAAATCTAAAAAAATGTTCAGTGCATTAAATGCAAATTTAAAATTTATTATGTGCCAAAAGTTTAGAATACAAGTACATTTAATAATAATAATAAAACATTTCGTTTATTATTCCGGCCCTCCGTGCATCAAAGGGTTAATTTCCACGAGTGATCTATTGCTCACCTTTAGCACCAAATCATCATGGAGCACGTCAAAGAGACACCACACGGGAGTGCCAGAGGTGACACGAAAATATAGTAAGGTTTGTCACTGTTCTGTCCTTCTAGGGCTCCCCCTGCTCACCATGGAGTTCACTACAAGGCCTACTAATTCCAGCCAACTCCTCAGAGGCGAGCTGGCCTGTGATCGTCTGCTTCGAAGAGGCCAGGGCACATAGAGCGCACCTTCCCGCAGTCACCAGGACTCACCGGGATTCGTACCACGAAAGCAAACACTGTCTGCTTTAAAGATTCCGACGTCAATGCGCCAGACAAAATTCCATACTCATAAATCTTTGTAAGATTTCAATAACTCAGAAGAAATTTATTTATTTCTCGTCTTATCTGATGTAGCCGAGCAATTAGAAAGCGAAAACTGCTGCCAGTTCTCGTTCAAAGCAAAGGAAATCTAGTTTTCATTAAGAAAGTAACATTAAAGCAAATAAAAAGTACGCTGTCACTCATTTGATTTCTGAAGTTCAGAAGTCAACTTTATCAATTTTGGGGACTTTTTACTTCGCTTCCATTATTAGCCACGTTAAATGAAAACGTTAAGGTAGGAACTGTCAGAAAGTACCAAATTTAAGTGCTAACTGAAAATAATTTAAGTATTGAGAAAAGAAGATACAGGAAGTATAACATGTATGAACAAGAATAACACCATTATTATGATTAGATGCGATGATAATGTAGGTACTAGAGTACTGAGCGAGACGATTCCAGCCGAGACCCACGGCACTGACAAAATCCGCTCGCTGGGAGTTCAGATTTTTACTCGCCATGACGTTACGAGGTGAAAAGGAATCGTCAGACAACCCTGGGTCTGATTATCAGTTGAGACACTATTTCGGGTGTAGTACGCAAAGTTAGAGACGCCGCGAAATTGAAACGTAAAATAAAAAGTACAAATTATGATAAATGTGGAAATGAAAAGTAATGTCTACAGTAGACTGGCGGAAATAGCGTGAACATTTTGTACTCCCAAAACTAATGCTGCAAGTGAAAACCTTAATTGAAGCTTTTATTTTTTATTTTAGTCAAAAAACAGTTAAAACTGCGTATGACGTGCTATGGGGAGAAGTGAATTCTGTGCACATTTTCAAATCCATGATGTCCTTCGTCAAGGAATAATACTTCCTGCTGCGACAGCATGGAAACGATAATTTGAATAACTGTATTTCCCAATCTTCTAGAAGACGTGCACAGATAATGAAGTTACATTTATGTCCAGAAGCAAAACAAGAGGCCATCTCAGCATTTGCTCAATGGATCAGGGAAACTGGACGAAAAACCTGATCGAGATGGGGGTCATTGACCCAGAAGCTGCGATACAATACTTGTTACATACTGTTTAGAATTATACAGCCCAATGGTAAATAATACATTAAATATCACTGTTAAAATTAATGTTACTTTCCTTGTTATGCTCAGTATAATCTCTAATTGTATTGTACACTTATGCAGCAGAAACGATTTCACTTTGGATTTAAACTTTTCTATCGTATTTAATCGTTTAATGTCATCTGGCAAAGTTTTGTAAAATAATCTACATGTATTGTATGTGAATTGTTTGTAATGATCTGTTGATACGGTCACCTGATGAATATGATTTCTACGTCGAGTGTTATAGTAATAGACATCGGCATTTTCTGAAAATATATTCCCGCCCTTGAGCAAGTCATTTTTGACAAAAAAAAACACTGATTCGTCAATCAACAGACAACGTAATGGTAAAATTCCTAGATCAATAAAGAGAAGCTTACAAGAATCACGTGGGTGGTATTTGGTTATTATTCGTACAATTCGTTTTTGTAATCTAAAGGTCTGGGAGCTATAAGATGTATTTCCCCAGAATATTATGACATATCTCAGGCGAGAATGAACATTCGCGAAATATACACAACGAGCAGTATGAAGGCTGACTGAATTTGCAAGAATTCTGAACGCGTAGCATAATGACCTTAATTTTGTGTTCAATTCATTTAAATGGACTGTTGTTGAATAGATGATGTGGATGGAAGGTTTGACTGAATTGAGAGACCTAAAAATGTTGTTGCCGTAACATCAGTCAATGGTACACCGTTCACTTTCAATGGAGCACAGAATTGTTTATTTGAAATGGAAAACTGCATTAATACCGTTTTCTTTTCGTTTACTATTAATTTGTTATTTCGGAACCAATTTGAAACATCTGATATTGTACTTTACGGTTTCTTTATTGCAAAGGATGTTCGTATCATCCGCAAAGAGAACTGTTCTTCCGTTTCGAATCGTCGAGGGCATATCGTTTACGTAAAGTAGGAACAGAATAGGGCCTAAAATCGATCCTTGAGGAACTCCACGTGCAACTGGCAAAGAGTCGGAAAGGTGCGTACGTTATGTTCCATCATTCCAGGAAGGTATTTCCACCCTCTGAGATCTTTGTTTAAGGTATGAACATAACCAATCTAGAGCAATACCACGGATTCCATATGAAGGTAATTTTGAAAGTAAAATGTCATGATCAATGACGTCAAAAGCTTTTGAGAGATCTAAAAATAATCCAATAGGTGCCTCGTTTTGATCCAATGATGAGGCGACATCTTTAAGAAAAGAAAATATGGCTGTTTCCGTTGATTTTGATTTTCCAAATCCATGTTGGCAATCTGAAAGCGCGTCGTGTGTACTGAGAAAGGTTTCCATTCGTACGTTAAAAAGTCAAATGTTTTTGAAAAACTGATAGAATTGAAATTGGCCGATAATTTTGAATTTCATTTTTGTTGCCTTTTTTGAAGAGCTGCTTAATTTTAGTTGTTTTGAAAATATCTGGAAACGTTCCGGTGCATAAGGATGCGGTAAATATGTGAGTTAATGGGTGTATAATGGCATACGCACAGGTCTTTAACAAAGAATCCGGGAATTCATCTAAACCGGACGAATATTTATTTTTTAGTTTACCGATTATTTTGAGAATTTCATAGGAAGAAGTTTCGGAAACGAACATCGTGTCTAAAATTTTGGGTGAACTGTCTGCTATTGAATTTTGTGGCTGAAGACCCTTCGACCCCTGAACCCTTACATCAGAAAAGAGCAGTGATATTGACTCAGGGAAAATAATGACGTTCTTGATGATGCATTAAATTTATTAGTGAATTATATTTCCATTAAAATAAGTTATTTTGTATGTAGCTAAAGCAAATGGATTATTAGCCTAAGAGGGTCCTCATGCTACTCCTTATTTAGGCCGCGTTCACAGGGAACCACTCGGTAGCGCCACCGAAAAGCTGCGGAACCCTTCACACTCAGCCACGGATACCGTCACTGGGCGTGGGAAGAAAGGATTCGTGAGTCACACCGCAGTGGGAATCGCCGCAAGGTAGTCAACAGATAAACAGCTAAGGCCAGTGACGCGTTTGAGTGGTCGAATGTGAAGGCCATTTAGAACTATTCTGCTGGCGGACGCGCGTCTGCGCTGCCACGGCAGAGGTGTACCACTAATTGCCATATCAATGCCACTGCGGGTCATGTGAATGCCTCCATTTAATCCAATGCTGTTACCAGCCGCGCCGTTCGGAAGCGCGCTGCAATGGCTACGTGTGAAGGGGGCCCTTAGGTATGTGACGCGAGAGGCGAGACCGTCAAGGCCATTACTCTAACCTGTGAAGCAGTCCACCTCGAGCGCAAGACGCTCCAACTTCACGGCGCTCGAGGCTCAAACGAGTAGGAAATTGTGCGCAAAAATGCTTCAAAATGATATTTTAAAAAACATTTTGATATAACGTGTACGACCAGCTGATGAAAGGGCAATTTGCCACCGGACGGAGACCATAACATCAAAGATATAGTGCACAACAAAAAAAGTAAAATTTTGAGAGGTCTTTTTGCACCTATGGTGTCGATAAGAGGTTAATATTTTTGCCCATAGAGCTTCGTCTAATAGTTATATGCATTTAAAAATTAGAATACGCATTTTCGTTTATACATTAACTACTTAAGTATCATAAGTGAGTCTGATATAGTGAGTGTTGCTTGTAAGCTATCACAGAAAAAAATGTGTTTAATGTTTTCATTAAATCTTAATCTTCTTGTAATTGTTTTTCTGTCTCGTTGAAATTGTTTTGTCTAAGCTAAAGATTACTTTGTCATAAGAAAATTTAATTTGTACATTTCTCAAAATAGCTACTTGATCTTTATGTCAATGTCCTTCACTATTTAGGCTGCTGGCCACCTCTAAATTCTGCAAACTCATCACACTTAAGAATTTTTCGCCCCAAACACATGAGGGGAACCCCAGCTACTTCTGATGAATCGTCTAACACAATAGAAACATTGAACAAGTTCAAAAAAGTTTCGAATGACACGTGAATAATATTGGAAGTAATAAGGCAAGAAAAGTAAATGAAAAGCTGAAAAAGTAAAAACTCCAGAACGCACTGGGGTATTAATTTGCTAACAACATTCAGACAGTTAATGGTCAATGTCATTTTCCAACATAATCTAAGTAAAGAATCAGAAAAATAGATAATTCTCAACAAATTAGCACTAATTATTTACATTACCCGCGTATAAACAAATCTCCACTTCATTGTGCGGAAATCCAAGGCATGGACATCTTGAGAAAATCTATCTATATATTCTTCAAATCCTCCAAATATGTACATACAGTGATCAATAATACAAGCTGAATGCCCATCTCGAGCCCCAGGGATGGGTCCTGTTACTTCGGGGCAAGTCCACTTCAATGTAACTATAACAAAAAAGCACCATGAATAAAAACGACATAAGCATTTCGTTACGATGGTTTGCAACGCTTTTAGTTTTCCGTTTACGTAGTATAGAGAAAGTTATAAAATGCTGCAAGAAAGACTGGTCTTTCAGAGAAAAACGTTTTGTGGGGTCCCTAGTACCGCCAGCGTGGACTTTTCTTGCTCCTGCTCGTAATGAATGATAATAATTGAAGTCCTCTTCAAGTTAAGTTAACGAAAATGACTTCAATTATTTCATTTAATTACGTCAGCAACGCCCGATCAGCATTCCCACAATCCTACTCGCAGTACAGTGAAACCTATCTTTAGAGGTTAGTTACTGACCTTCAGAGGTAAGAAAGTAAAAACAGATACATTTGATAACGCATGGACACATTTTAACAACCAAAAACATTGCGGAGTTGTTTGTTCAGCAAGTTCCACTTTCTTTCCTTCGAAAAGTTATGAATTGCCGGAATGCTGAAGAGGTGTTGACGTAATTAAATGATGAAATAATTGAAGTCATCTTCGTTGATGGATTTACTCAGAGAGCCGGCTTTCGACGGCTTTGCCGTCGCCATCATCATCAGCCTACAAATATAAATAAATCACAGAATAAGAAGATAATACAATTAACAAACGTATTGAAATTAACATAACAAAAGGGGCAGAGTTATTACAAATAATGTAATAATATATTATTATTATTACTATTATCGTTACTTTTAATGTTTCTATTGTTATTTCATTGCATTAATTCCGCCCCTTTTTGTTCTCATGTTAATTTCAATACGCTTATTAACTGTATTATTTGTATTATCTTATTTTGTATTTTATTTATATTATTTGTATACAGATGAAGGTAAAGCCGTCGAAAGCCGGCTCTGATAAATCCATTAAAGTTGACGAAGACTTCAATTATTTCATCAACAAAAAAATTATGAAAATTCCTAAGGTTCAAGTTCCCTTCGTTTTATGGCAATATTGTTCTTCCGCATTTCAGAAAGTAGGCAAGTTTTGCGCCTGGAATCACTTTACCGTCTTATAGGCTCACTTGTCTCCTTTCGACTTGTGTCAAACGTCCTGGACTTGTCATTCCCATACTCGCAAAACTCAGGTCCTCACCGAACCCAACTCTCAAGTAAACCAGCTCTCAAAATGCAATTAATATGTGAGCAGGGTGTCCGAAGGAGATCGTAAATGATGTGGCGTGATCCGCGGGCCGGTGGCAAGTTCCCACTGAGACAGGGAAGGAACCGGGCACTAGATTGGGAGGGCGCGCTAATCTGGACTAAATTTTTTAACTTTCTCACATTGGCAGCTTGTGCCAGTGTGCCATTGCACCATCAGCAAAAAGGAAAGAAAATAATTTTTTCACCATAAATGTATGTATAAAATATGGTTTCTTCAAAATATTCCCCTTTATATTAATTCATTCGAACAAGCGCGCTTAGCCATGTTCCACCACACTCTTCAAACGCACAGGGTGTAGTGCTATCTGTCGGCCTCCTCCTAAAGCTCTGAGCCACCTACGGATTGGCCCTGTCCTTGACCATTTAACACCGTACAAAGAATGCGAATGGTTTGTATGCGTCTCTTATGGATAAGGCGGTGCCAAAATCGAACTGGCACAGTAGTTCACGTTCTGTTCCATGGAGGGCACTAATGGCACCATCTTCATCGAGCAGACACACTCGCTCAGGATGACCCCGATGTACTGATATTTCGTACGTCTTTCCTTGTGTTTCACACATGAAGAGGGGGTGTACGCCGTGGGTGTAAGGCTTCCTCTCTTCCCGTACGTTCCCGTTCAGCGAACTCGGGAAGCTGTGACCTCTTGTGATTACTGTGGGGGTTCAGGCTTTCGTATTATTTTTAGTTTGCTTTCAGTTAATATTCATTATAACTTAATAAACACGGTTACTATAAAATTAAATGTTGCCCATGGATTTTATTTTAGAGATTACGAAACCAGTTTTAAAACATCGCATGATGTTTAAAAACATAGATAGCTTTTGATCGTTGTTTTATGAATATCAATCATTGGTAACATCGATGTTTTGTTATCGATGTCGCATCACTGGGTGGTATGAATAAAAATGAGCATATGCTATTTACTCGCGTTTTCCGAACTAATGCTCGGTAGCATACGAATAAAAGTTTCCAGATTCTTCTCAAAAAAAGAGCACATTCTCAAAGTTGAGAAAATACTCACTTTCCTGGGCTGAGTAGAGCAAATGCTCACCTCCACGTGAATAAAATCCGAGATTTTGCTCCTTTTATATTGTTTTGAGTCTGGTCTTGAGGTGCCTCACTTTTAGAAGTGATGTTATCGTACCTTTGTTGTTAGTAGAGTTCTATCAAGAAATGGCTTTGTTCATGAATATAAGAAACTAAAAGAAGTACGGCGTCGGGATAGAACTTGCAGAGCTTGTTATGATTTTCGAAGAGACGTGTCAAATTTGTCGCAATGCTTACTTTCAGTAAAGAAAAGATAGGAACTAGAAGTAACAGTCGTTCATATGAAACGAAAATAAAAGTATTTTTGCGAGTAGGTGATCTTGATTTTCTCAGTGAAGTGTTGGTGAAGATTTGTGCATTTTACACATAAACACTTTCAAAAAATGTTGATGGACCGTGGAATGAAAATTGTCCCAAATGATTTAAATTTACTCAATCCGAAGAGTTTTAACAAATAAAAATTAAGAGCAAGAGCAAATACATGTTTATTTCCTCTACCTGCACCTTGAATTACACACATTCGAATAAAATGAAACTATGATATTTGGGGATGAATAGATTAATACAAATGGTATTCAAATAAAAATGTATGCAGATAAATGCGAATATGACTGCTAGGAATGCTACCCGGCCTGAATCGGCGTAAGACTCCAGATTATGAAAAGTTCAGGCACTTACGAAATAATGAAAATAAAAAAAATTCCATGTCTTGCTTATTTGAAATGAATGTTATGGAATTTAAAGTTTTTCCTCGGGAGCGTGCTATCATAAAGAGATGGTTTAGGCAACTGAAACAACGCTTCCGAATTTTATTTGTTCCCCTAGCGTGAAATTGAAGCTTAAGATAAAAAAAAAATACTCGTCAAATGCAACAACGGTATTTTCATAAACAACGGCACCGACAGCACGGAAACGAGATAAGTTAAAACAAGTTGTATAACAGTGCGAATCGGAACACAATCACATCAGCTACATATACAAATGATATTCTCAATTCGCCATGAGAATCTACTCATCACTCGGAGAATTATTTTTATTCATAACAAATTGAGCAAATGGTCATTGGTCGAAGAATATTCTAACAAATACTCCTGCTCGTGAGAATATTCTCTAAGCAAATGCTTCTTAATTATTCACACCACTCACTAACTGGCAGCATCAATAGAATTCCGTACCGGTCGCCACTGCTTTCTCGTCTTGCGTACGTAAAGAAAACAATCTATAGTGCTGCGGTGAAAATCGGTGATGTTTCGGCAGGAAAACTCGTACTGTAGGGGGGGGGGGGCTGATATCGAAAAAGTGAATACAACTTGTTCATATGTGTAGTAAATACTTCCTCGACCATGTTTTAAAGACAGAATTCACGTTCAGTTCCTGCCGGAAAATCAGGAGTTCAGAATTTGACGACAGAACGTCCGTGGTCGTTAGCGCCTAAATCGCCTAGTTTTTTTCCAAAATTGATATTTCCCAATCAACTTAGACGAACTCGAGGCCCCGTAAGATTGATACGGATTTTTTTATTTGGGGGGGGGGGGGCTTTCACAGTGCCTCAACATTTTCAAAACTTTCTCAAAAATGGCTCAATTTTCTTTTTCAATAAACGTTTGTCGCGGATAGCGTACTGATTACATATATAATACAAATAAACATCTCACATATGATGTAGAAAGGTCTTTCTTGAAATTGATATGAGACTTCCTAGCGGAAAATCTAAAATCCTTGAGACTTTTTGCGCTGTTAATAAGAAATAAAATGTGCAGATAGATAAAATTTTAAATTTGCTTATTTGTTATCCTTTGTTGTTGCTATCCTTATTTGTGTAGACGGCAACAATATGGGGATGTTATTGAAAAGCAAGTTTTTGTAACCAAACATTGCACATTTTAAGAATTGCTATGTGTATTGCAACATTTTGTGGCATATTTGCTCGTGTATTTCAGTACTAAAAGCTTGCACGAACTTCCCAACTGGTGTTGAATGTTGATGGATTAAAGAACTCTAGGATATGTTTCAATACCTTTTCCAGTAGTAATTTACAAAATATAAATTGTTTCTGAAAAGGTAAAGTGTAATCCAGTTTTTTTTCAATTAAAATTCAGATGAGTTTTCTATTGTAGGCTAAAAAGCCACGTGTGGAGAGATGTAGACCAGACGAAGATGATGGAAGTATGTTTTCGACAAGACGACTCAGACAATTTTGTGGAAGATCCTCCTGAGCCTTCGCTCAATGGAATTGAAACTGACATCTGAGTAGAACATCCTTCAGCTCCAGCCCATCAAAACTGAGATTAAAACTTTAAAGCACAATCGCTCGAAAAGACGCTGAACTTTCAAAACAAAGAGCAAAGATTACTTCGTGTTTTGCAAAAAGAATGCAAAAGACAAATAAGGTGGAGTCAATAAGTGATGTTCTCCAAAAACTTAAAGAAGAAAACCTGGTTAATCAGTGGACTTCTGATGTACTTCAATATAATTTTGGTGAAGTTTTCTTTGAAATGTAAGCAGAGAGTTGTGTAGTAAAAGTGAACATTTTAGTGAAATTTTAAAGTATTTTTCCCTCACTCTCCACTTCTACTCGCCGGCATGTTTGTTAGAGACACATTCCGAAAGTCCCACCCACGTGAAAACTTATAACGCTCCAGATATAATTCTGTGGAGTGAAATCCGGGATTTACTTCCGAAGCTCTTCTTGCAGTGAAGCAAAGTGCGAGTGAGTGTGTTTACCAGAAATATATAAATCTTGCCCGTGCGAAATGACCATCAGAAAGCAGGTTGATTGGAATGGGACAAAGTTTGTTGGCAGTGTAGATACGGGGGCTAATATTAGTGGTAGAGGATGTTATGGAAGAGGATGTGTATGGAAGTGTTGGTTGTAATGGCGGTTGCTGTTAATGCTTTATGGAAAGTACCCATAGCATATTTTTTATGGGATGGTTTGACTGTGGAAGTAAAGACTTCCATTGTATTACAGAGTTTGTTTTCTTTGCATGAACGCAATGCATCTGTAGTAGGTTTGACGGCTTCGTAGGTAGTAGAACGCTTGACGACCTACCAAGTAATATATCTATAACCCTACAACTTGGTGTCAAAATTTCAGTTGCCAATATGGAACCATGGTTTCCGCACCCTGAATGGGGAGAGCGCGCATGTCTTTCTGGATGTATGTCACATACTCAAATAGACAAGAAATTACTGTGTGATAGAGCCAGTAGGCCCATAAAGTGGGAATTCATTATGAAATTAAATGATATCCAGTGCGAGAAGGGGCTGACACTAATGAATTGAGAAACTAATATATTAGTTATATGAAACAGAAAATGAAGGTTCCACTTGCCACTCAGGTTTTAAATTCCTTTGTATGTCGTGCACTCCAATTTTTGGATAAAAAAAAAGTATAGTTTAAGGGAGGCAGATGCTTCAGCACAAGTCTGCAATTCTAAGAGCCCCATTAGCTAAGGGATATAAAGGGTCTCTAAAAATTCAGAATAAACATATTGGGGGTCCCTTTCTTGATAGTGTTGAATTATATCTATTGGGCTTAAGAGATTTAAATAATATGCTCATTGTTTAAAGGCCCAGAAAAACATTTGCATTGGAGTTTCTAATGAATTGTCGCAGTCTTAAAAGCCTGTTTGAAACTTGTGTAAAGACAGGAAACTGGTTTATTTGAGTACTTATAAAGTCAGGACCACATGGAACTTTTCTTTTGTGCCATTAGAAGCAGATTTGGATGGAATAATAACCCTTCAGCTCTGCAGATTAAGGGTTCTTACAGAAGGCTTCTTGTTAGGAACGAGGTTCAACACAAAGGCAAAGCCAACGCTACTTCCCTGGACCAACTCAGTTCAGTAAGCATTCTTTCAGGATAGAGAAACAGAAGCATTCTAAATAAAGATATGCCTGTGTATTTTGAATCTCAGATCTCAGAGTACTTGTGCTGTGTCGTTGTATACATATGTGGGTTTGTTGTTAAAAATATAACAACAAAGTTGAAATGCCATGTTTATAAAGAGATTGTTGAGGCAAGAGGAAAAAAATGCAATACTCAAATTTCTTACATGCTAGAAATAATGGAGGCCTTCATATGCCATGTCAAGAAGTAGAGGATATCTGCATGGAGGCAGAGAAGGGTTTATGGACCCTCATGAATGTGTCCAAATTTCCTAAACCAAATGAGTTGGTTTCTATTAAGCATTTGGTTCTAGGTTATTTTGTAGGGAGAAATCTTTTCGGTGACCTCCATGAACACATTCACAATGAAATATACCTGCAAAATTATGTTCTAAACATTGTTAAATTAGTTGAACTAATTTAAGGTAATACTAAACCATATAGCCAAAACAAAAGGGAGTTTACTGTACAAAGAATTAATTAGGTAACATTGCTATAAAACCATTCATTTTATGAATCAATAAAGATTTTGTTAGAGTTTTTGTAATAAACGTCTCTTATTCCTAATGTGACAGATGCATCGTATTTAACCACTGACAAAGGTTGTACTATTCAAAGAAATTTAATTTTGGAAAATGATTTTCAGGTGAAATCTTTTAAAGTATTGAGGAACGATGAGCAGTCTTATTTTGCTTCCTCTGAATACTTCTGGTAATTTTTGCTGAAGCCTGTACCATCTTTTCTTTAAAGATTTTCTCAGGATTGGAACATAGAAAATAAGTTCTTGAAATACTGAAGAATGAAAAAAATCATCAATTTTGTACTTCCATTTTCATTCCAAACTTAGATTATTTTCTTACAGATGTTATTCTCATGTAGGATCTAATTTAGAGATGAGAGTATTAGCGAATTAAGGACATATCAGTTTCATCCGGTAAATAAGCATTTTTGTTTGGAGGAAACTTTCAATTTCTCTAATGTAAGCATTTATAATCTAATTGCACACCTAACACAGGATTCATTATATCAAGATTCTGCCTGGAAGCTGGTGGAAACTTTAAGAATGACTGTATTCTCAAGGTATCTGCATGCATCGCTTACTAAAATTTCTTATGTAATGGAAATATATCAATGAATAACTCATTTCTTTATAAGATGGTAAAAAAATTTGGAAAATTCTCCTAATGTGATGTACCAACGTCATGTAGACTAAAACCACTACAAATAAGTGTAGATGGCGTGGGTTAAATTCATTATATGATGGACTTAACTAACATTTGATAATTATGTCAATATCGATGCTGAGACTGGAACAAGTCACTGACCCACAGAGAGTGACACTGTTGAATCTTTGACTAGATCGCTAGAGGAGAACTAGATGAAGAGGAGGATGTAGAAGTAGAAAAAGATGAAAACATTGCACACTGTGAACTGCCACAGTTTCTCAATATTTTTATTTCTACAGATCAATGAAATAAGCAAAAATGAAATGCTCTATCATAATACTGCTGCCCTAGATTAATACGAAGACATCTTCAAAATTACTGTACTGAGAAAAAAATCACTTTCAACAACTTTTTTTACACTAAATTATAGATTTTATAATAGAAAATGAATTTTGGATTTGATAGACATATGACACCATTGCTTTAAACTACTTAACATGAATTAACCACAAATAACATTCTCATTCTTTTAATGTCTTTCTATTGCACCAGTTACAAGACAAAATTTGAAGTTGTCTGTGAATGTAGTAGGATAAGAATAAATCGGAAAGGTTTTTACAAAAGAAAACCTTATAACTTTTTCCTTACACATTTTAATAACGCAAATTATTTGTAACCATAATTATTGGAAAGTATTATTGTAAATCATGGAAGTGCACTGACATTTCAAACAAAACCATAAATAATTAAATATCAAATTTAAGACAGCAATAGTTAATATTAAAGAAATTACTCCCTTACATCATCTTCCTGTACAATTTTAAAAGCCTTCAGTGTTTAAAAAAAAAGTAAGGGTACAATTTGGGGATCTAATTACTTTAACAACGTTATATGGGATTAATTTTTTTCCTTCCTGGAAAGCAAGGAGAAATTTTGTAAAACTTCAGAAGTTTAAGAGCTGTACGTTTCTCTTATTGCTGGTGCACAAGCATTCAGAATTTAAAATTGTGTTCAAGAATGAAGTTTTATAAAATGAATGCTGGGAGAATCTTTTCTTACCCAAAAACTTTTATTTCTTTACAATAGGCCCTTTTTGATCAACACAAAAGTTGTTTCCTGTTGTCTTACATATTTCTTTCCAAGTAATAAACAAGATTCTTTTCCTTTCTGTAATGAGGGGAGCAACTTGTTTATGTTATTTACTTTTCTCCGGATTTCACATTACAGAATTGTCAGTAACTGGCAAGGTTGGGCAAGGCATGGACTTGCTTTTAAAATTCTTTCTCTCTCTCTCTCTTTTGATGATGGAGTGTTAGAGATGCTATCATCATCATTTTAAGTGAGACCAATTTTAAAAAAGTTCTGTGCAATTACTTTTCAATTGCAACATTCTAACAGCATTCTACAGGTGCTTTTGTCTAATATCAAGAAAAATGTTTCTCCTAATAGTAAGCAGTTCCAATGAAAGGTGTTTTGCATTGAGGCTCGTATCATTGACATTGAATACCAATGTTTTTATCTACTCCTGAATTCAAAAGGGTGTTTTTTCAAAACTAAATTTCCAAAATACGTAATCTTTGATTTTTGAGTGTGTTACTCCTAAAGTTCTAGAAGCTCTAAATTTCAATAATAATAAAAAAAAATTTAAAAAAAGAGAAATCAGCATGCGATACTGGAAATTTCAAAAGTAATGAGTGTTTAAAGTTGAACTTGTTTTTTCTTCTCTTTCTTTCTTTCTTCAAATAATAATTTTTTTAAAGGATAACATACTTTTCACAAAGTGTAAGAATCTAATACCTTTGTAGATCAAATTTTATTCTTGATCATTAATAACATAATCATTATTAGTTGATGTAACAATATTTCTCATTACAAATTCCGTATATGTTACATTAATTCGATACTCTATTCCATAACAAGGTGAACATTTTTTCCACAACAATGTATTTGAGTCAAAATAATTTTTTCTGGTGCAGTGGCACCCTAAAATCCAGGAGAAAATGATAACACACTTCGTTTGAAAAAATATTTTTTCATTTACTCAAAAAAGTTGCATTGGATTTCGTTTTTTTAACATTTTTATTTTGGTGATAAAATTGACCTTGATTTCAATTCCTTGTAGACTTTCTGCTTTTTGCCAATCTACAAAATAAATTTTCAAAATAAAATAATTTAGATACACTTTTACAAGTTTGAAAAATTAATTCACTCAATCTAATTGAGTATTTTTGCACCTGGTAAGTCTTGGTGAATTTTCTCTATACTGAGAATCCTGTTTGTAGTTCTCAAGTACTTTTTGTAATTTTATAAAATGTGGAGAACGAAATGCTCTTCATCACAATATCTCAATTGGGTTCAAGAAGGAAAGACTGGTGATTTCTAGTCTCTTGAATATAAGGGGCATATTTGAATATTTTCTGTTTCGGTATTTTGATCTTCATTCTTTAGAGGCAAAACAGAAATGAATTCCAATTATGTTCTCTTTGGCTAAGTCGTATTGTTCAGGTGCTTGAATTTTATTCTTGTATGGTGTTTGCAAGCTGGATTGCATTTCTAATCATTTAAGAGTGCCCCCTCATCCATCACTGGCTCCTTTTCCATGTGCTGACGCAAAGAAATGCCACTCCGCTGAAATTCCAAAATCTTTTTCATGATGTGCCAAATTACGAATGTTATATTGGTTTTTATATAGAACCATGGCACCACCAGACATGTGAACTATTTTATTCAGCATTTGAATTTCGGATTTAAAAAAAACTCTATTAATAATTTTTGGAAGGAACGGTCTGCTGTGGTGTAATGGGTAAGTTAGTCCAAGATGATAAAAAAATTCAGGGGCTTCACTCTCGGTCAGCTTCCATTTTCACTTGGTCGGTAATACTAGTCAGATGAGTATAACTCGACTAGACGTTTTGGATACTATCTTGCAATATAAAAGAGTTTTTGGAAAAAATGGCAATAGCAATTACTTCATCACAAATTTCTTCTACTGATTTCCTCAAAAATTCTAATTGTTGTTTAACAATAAATTGGGGAGGAAAAATATTTTCCTATTTTTCCAAAAATATTTCAATGAAAGAATCTGTAGGTCATACAACTGTTTTCAAAGGACAGTGATCTACTTGAATCCATTGTTTATACGTTATTGTGTCCATCTAATTCCCCTCCTCCAATATTTGTTAAAACATCTTGTAGTTCAATAGTTCCTGGACAATTTTGGCATATCATGAAATGGCAATCTTCTGTTGGTGAATTACATTTGATGCTTCATAAAAAATATGTATAAGTACTAAAATGTGCATTACGAAGCTCCAGAGAGGAAATTTGGCATCCAATAACAGGAGTTTAAAACTTGGTGTTGAGTACATAGATGTCCTGTATGGGTGACTGATGCAGTGACTAAAACACATTCTTTAGGTGGATTTTGAAAACAAAATTTTTGAATGTGGATATTTGAAATATCTGAAACTTTCTTTTAAATTTCCCAAAACCAGTCTTTTGTGTCTGTGTTCAGATTTGCCATTTGCATTGAAGCTCACGTAATTCTTTTTTTCAGGCAACTGTCGACTGATTTCCAAATCCAAGTAACGTGAAATAACTTAATAATTTGCTCTTGTGATATGGTTCGTCCTTTTTTGGGCAGATGTGCAGACGACACTTTCTTTTTTCACAAACTGGATTGTTTTAGTAGCCAAATGTTTTGACATTCAAAAAACATTGACTATTTTTTGATGAATTTCAGGATGCAGGCAATACTGACAAAATCAAAACTTTTTCAGCATAACACATTGTTTGCAATTTTTCCCTCATTTACAAACTCATTTCATCTGTTTCACAAATCCATGTCATCAATCAAACTTATAAAATATTATATGCTTTGATTGCAATCTGAATTTTCAGAACTTTCATAACTGTGATGGAAATTTATAGAAAGAATGAATGTAACATTTACAGAATTTATAATTAGAAATATTGTTACATAAACTAATCAATACAATTAGTAGATTAGTTTTGTATGATGTATGTAAATAGAAATGTAGATTCTTACACTTTGTGAAAAATATGATTTTTTTCAAAACACCATTGAAAAAATTGCTTGTTTGTAAAGAAAAGTTCTACTTTAAAACACTTGAATCTTTTGAAATTTCCAGTATCACATACCGATTTCTTTTTTGCATGAAAATTTAGAATTTGTAGTATTTTTAGGACCAACAAACTTTCAAATTGAAGATAAAAAAAAGCACTTTTGAATTCGGGATTAAAAAATTGGTATACAATGCAGATGATATGGGACTCAATGCACAAAAACTTTTTCTTCGAACTACATACAATTAGGAGAAAGATTTTTTTCTTAAATTCGTCCAAATTGCTAAAAAATGTTGCTAATTTTGGGTACATATAAAAACAAGGTATATACGTGCTCAATATGATGCTTCTAGCATTTTTACATCACATTCACATAATATATATTTATATAAACACACATGCACACACAAAATCTGCCGATGAAAAGGTTTTGACACATAAATGATTTCAAATTTGTGAAGAAAATTGGTTGAGAGAATAATAAATAAATAACTTATACACTGCACTCATCGACTATTACATTATCCACATATTTTATGACAGCAAATTATATATTTACAATAAAGATAAATATTTTAACTTAAAGAAAATTAATTTATTAAAATGTCTTTTCATCGAAAAATTCACTCTTTGCATGAATAACTTTCTTGACAATTCTTGTCATCTTATTCACCAGTTTCTCACAAAATGTCTTTTCAGTCACATTCCAGAATGCCTGGAAAATATCTCAATGCCTGTTTTCAGATGTTAGTCACTTCTTTCTTACATGCCAATTGAGTTCTTTTCACAGAAGCTGGACGGGATATAAATCTGGTGACTGAGGTGGCCACTCCATTAATTTGAGCTCCTCTTCCTCTCATTTTCGAGGAGATATTTTTTGCACAATTTTGAGGCAAGTTTATGATCGTTATCCTGTTGGAAACAAATATTTGACCACACAATTGTTTTTCTGATGGAAGGGCATAACTGCACGGAATGATATGGTATCCATGCTTGCCCATTTTCCCCTGAATTTTGAAGAGATTTCATGTTCCAGAACGTGTAAAACCTCCTCATATCATCACTGATCCTCCTCCATGTTTGACTGTTGGCATGGTACATTCAGGAAGCATTTCTGTTGCACAATAACGAACATAAACTCTTCATCACTGGTCAAAATTTTCCAATTTTGATTTATATGTCCACAGAATGCATTTCCAATCTCCCATTGACCATGTTTTGGTGTTCCTTGGCCCATATTTTGTGTTCCACTTTGCTTTCTGTCTTTATTTGAGCCAGATTTCTAAAGTCTCCGGATCCTCTGCTAGCTGAGGACCATGATTTTTTTTTTCTTTTTTGAAATATCACGGATGTTACTCCTTTACAAAGAGTATTTATGATAAGAGTATAAGAGTAGTTATACATAGACTATTGATCACTGCATGTTTCTCCAGACTCAGGGAAGTTTCTCTAGCCATTTCCTATACAGAATTTCAGAAAATAAATTCTCAGTTGAAACCTATTTCACCATCCATATTAATATTTGTTTAGAATGAATTTACACAAGTTCACATTATTAATAATAATAATTTAATACTTACTGCTTCACTGAATTACTCTCCAATACCTGTTGTTCAAAGAATTTTTCAACTGCTAAGCACTTTCAACAAGAAACCGTGGTGTAACTGCAGTATGAACACTGAAGCCTACTGTGGCTTTCCCTTCTACCTAGCACCTTGCATCAGTGAATACCTTTTAGATGTGATATAGGGATCCCTAAGTAATGTTTATCTACACAAGTTAAACAGAGAAAAAGATCCTACTTCAGTGCCCTGTGTTTGGATTGCACTACCAAGGCCAAATTTACCACACTGAGAAAGAAAAATCAACTTTAATGGGCGTGCAAAAACTTTTGACTCCTGAATTTGCAAAAGCTCCTGAATTTGCTAAATGCACTAGGCATCATTAATATCGTTAAATCATTTCTGAATGAATAGTATTTTATTATTAGTATTGTTACTATTATAATTGATGTCACTATTATAATTGATATTACTATTATTAGAATTGTTATTATTACTATTATTATTATTATTATTATTATTATTATTATTATTGAGTATTGTAAGATCAATGACCAACTTGATCAGGGTTTTTTGTCCAGTTTCCCTTGATCCTTTGAGCAAATGCTGAGATGGTCCCCCTTGTTTTGATTTCTGGACAGTAAATGTAACTTCACTCTGCCATATCTGACTCGTCATACACGATTGAAATTGTATCTGTGACTCAATAAATATTATTATTATTATTATTATTATTATTATTATTATTATTATTATTATTATTATTATTATTTTGACTGGCAGTATGTACATTTGTATATTTATATTTATTCATTGCTCTTCTCTTGGCCACACCCTCATGCAATGTCTTCTGTCCTGTCTTGTATGCAAAGATCTCTCATCTTGTCTTATGCAAAGATTCCAAGAAAAAGATATCAAATTTTGTTAAGTAGTTAATATTTTTAATGGTGTATAATTGTCTCAATGTACTGTGTCGGTTGACCTTTGCAGTTCATGCAACATCGATAAAATAAAAAAATATTTTAAAGATTTAGATGTTCCATTTATATTTACAATAAACTTAAGAAAAGTCTCTACATAGCAAATGAAGACAGCCTGCATGTCATAGATACTGACAACAATGCCATCAGGATTACCTTTGCTGCTAGGCATCTCACTAGCTTTTCCTCTCATACAGTAGTTTTTGCACTGATATTGGATGATATTTGTAGTGAGACCTTTTTATCTGCATTGGAACTATAAGCACAGTTGGAGTATTGATCTTTCTTGGGTTTATGGAAACCATATTAAAAATGTATTCATACATGGAGTATTTTTTCCTCCATGGCACATTCTCTGGCACAAAATTCAACATACAGAGTACATGGTATGGTAAAACTTCCTTACATACATTCTCTCTCTTGCTGTTTGATTGACATAATCAATTCTATCGTAGGAAAGGAATTAACATGTTCCTAAATGAAATCCTTCATAGGCAGCTGAAGAGTTTTGTGAATCACTGCAATAGCTTTCAACAATACAAGAATCTTGACAGTAGTGAGAACAGTATTAGAAACAGAACGTTTTTTAGAAATAGCTTGTACACTCAGTTCCTTATCTCCCACATACAA
Organism: Teleogryllus occipitalis; assembly: GCA_011170035.1. NCBI lineage: Eukaryota > Metazoa > Arthropoda > Insecta > Orthoptera > Gryllidae > Teleogryllus > Teleogryllus occipitalis. The sequence goes on along the minus strand of BLKR01014789.1, from coordinate 12,851 downwards.
ATAGAATGTAAAATTTAAAGATTTATTGCACTTTTTGAAATAATTGCAAGAGGAAGTAAACAACATACATTTACCTAAATAAGCCTATTGCATTTTTTCTCACCAACCCAAGCTCAAAATAAAATATTTTGTTTTTCAGAAATTCGTTCTGTGCATTTCTCTGTACAAAGTTTCCACATTGATTTAGGCTAAGCTACTTTTCCTGTTCACTAGATTCTATCCCCCCCCCCAGCATTTTCACTGAGAGTTCTTTTCTTTGATTTTATTGTTTCCTGGACAGCTTTCTCATTGTTGATTAAATCTTTATTATCTTTGGTTATATTTGAGACTTGTAGTTGTCAGTATCTAATGGAGTGTAAGTCGCATCTTCGACACTGCTGTCTGCATCAGTTGTCATCCTAAAATCAAATATAACAGTGGTAACTAATGGCAATTTCTTTCTCCTGCACAACAAACTTATCACTTGTCTTATTAAATTTTGCCACTAACCAGTATTGCATATACTACGTTATGTTTACTATTCATTGTATTACTATTTTTTAGCTTAGCAAGTCCACTACATTAATAAATTCTATCATACACTGGAAAACAATGGTTTACTTAATCGTATTTCTGTATAAAACACGCTGTGACTAATGTGTTCTGAAATTGGTAGTTATCTCTTGCTTTAGTAGCTGTTGACTGTATCAATTCTTCGTTAATCTTCTTTCTTGCAATCTCAGTCATTAACCTTGCTCTAATACTTAAGATACATCAATTTTATTCTATACCATAACATCAACAAGCTAACTTCTGAGATGTAACAAATAAAAAGCAAAGACAAGACAATTGTGTCAACTAATAGTATTCAAGAGGATATTATAACATGTCTGAGTCATTGCCTTCTGAGTAAGGGGCCATGGAATAGCATTGATCTTTGTTTCATTTCAGTTCAACACAAGGATAACTTAAAATGTCTCTGTATTGAACTAGAAAGTCCATGAATATGCTACTCAGTACTCAGTAAGACATCGTTCTCAGAATGTGAACAAATTGGAACTGATATCTCATTGAATTAGATGGATGAATTACCCAATATACCTATGTAGATATCGCAAAATAACACTTTTAAGATGTCTTAGTACTGAACTGGGGCAGGAATATAATTTAAAGAAAACATAGTTTGTCATTAAATTCTACAATTCAAATATTAATACACAATTTCTCACATTGATAAAACAGAACACCTACAACACAACACTGCACCTAAAGTATACATACTCCTAAAACAACAGTATTTTAAAAAAATTCAAGAAAAAGATGTGCAATTTTTCTAGAACTTAGGAACATATATCCAACCTGCGTAAAGAAGTGAAAGCAAGCAGTAACTATTAAATATTAAAATCCTAACTTGCAAATTTATTAGATTGAGATAATGCGGTGGCCAGATATTTTAGTTGCCAATATATTCCTCATGATTATATTTAAAATGTTTCCCTCATAAAAAGGTGCTGAAGTGCAACACCTTGTAAAAACAATGAGAGTAATAAGTGTATGTGTGCAAATTGTGATTGATACTTAGTACTTGCTGTCTAGGGAGAAGTACAGATTATAAAATTATTATTAAACAAGAAAAAATCTGGATATATATAGGGGCCTACTCATTACCAATCGTGGCGCATTACGTGCGGAAACTAATTCTTTTAAAGCTACATCAACACAAATTCAACAATCCAAAATTGTGTCCCGTACGCCAAGAAACAGCTACTAACAATGAGAAGTTATTATGAGAAGTTGTGACACGCCGGTGCCTTTGTAGTATTGTGACGTTTATCATGGAAAACTCTCTTTATCAGCAAAAGAAAAGAAATTCTAATCTGCAAATTTGATATTTCATGTAATCGGGAGCGTCAAATGCTCCGGTAATCAGTCCCCTATGATGTATTGCAAGTTTTTATCACTGTGTTCTTCCTCCACCAGATGGTGAGATCCGGCGCCGACCTACATGTCGGCTTGCAGGGTTTTCCCCATCGCGGTACCTCTCACCAGCGGGGCACTTACCCATCCGAGACAAGCTCTAAGCTTCTGGCAAGTCTCCCGTCATGTAGAGTAGTGTAGTGCTTGTGCGTAGGTAAGGATAGGACAAAGAGGAAGAAGGAAAAAATGCGCGGTCCATGGCCCATTTGTAAGGGTGCTACTCCGGCATTCACCTTGTGTACATCGGAAAAAAAAAAAAAACACTGGAAACTATCAATCAGAGCTGCCGGCCGCTAGAATTCTCCTCCAGACAACGGTTGAATTCGACCTATATCTAGCTGATGGCGTAGGCTTCCGCAGCTGGAGTTCGTGTGATCTAGGCTGTCCGGACGAGCCGCGTCCATGTCATTTCCGTCAACATGTGGCCTGGCCCAACAGTACACTCTGAGGAAGACAACATGGGGCTGCCTAGATCGGACAACCTAGATCACACATAGCTATCTCGCTGTTGAAAATTCTGCAATCATTGGGATTCGAACCCTAGGACTCTCAGTCAAAAGCACTGCAGTGATATTGGTTGACATCCTGAGCCAGTTAAAATTTCAAAGATTCGCAAACATTTCTTGAAATTACTCATTTTCTACAAAAGATTTACATGAGCTTATTTAAAGATCTATTTTTCAGAACAGATTTCATTTAGTAATTTAATTAGTTTCTACGAACAATATTGTAAAAATAATCTCTAGTATCAATATTGGAGTTTCCCGATATTAATTTGTACAATTTTCGAAAATACAGAGGACTTCCCCGAAAATGGGGCCTATGTCATTCTCATCACTTTGCTTTTTGAGAAAATAATTACAGAAAGAATTTGGGGCAGTTTCTGAGGAAATAAGTTTGAAAAATTGTTTACATTTCATGGAAAATTACATAAAATGACTACTTTCTTTATGAAAAAATTTACTCAACAAAAGGGAAGAACAGATTTCATTTAAAATCTTTATCTTGCATGTTGTAGTTTTAAGAAGATACCGAAGAAATTATTAAAGTTTGCCATTTTCCGAAATTCAGAGAGTTCAACGAAATTGCTATCTGCGCTATATTTATATTTTTTAGCTCTAAATAAACAACAAAAATAAAAGAAAATTGAAGCAATTTCCAAAGAAAAAAAATTAAGATTGTTAAGGCTGCATGTAAACTCTCCGAAAAATCAAAATATTAGTTTCAAATTTGCAGGGTCTTGAATTCAGTGAGATCCATGGAGGATTATCAATTTCAGAGAAAATTGTCTAAACAGTTTAGGCCAGCATTTTCCAACGGGGTGAGTATCAATCCCTTTGGGGGGAGGGGGAGGGGGTGAAATTTTAAAAGGGGTTAAAGATGATAAAGGGGTAATGGGGGTCGATAATCGAGCATGTACTGGCATCTGATCAATACAATAAAGATCCTTTTGATTACAAAAATATACTGTTTTCTTACACACACATAGACGCAAACATGCCCACAGACACGTACGTGCACACGCACACACACACTGATGTATGATTACTTTGTATGCTACATATTATAGAAAAAATTAACGGGCAGACAACAGACTGACGGGCAGAAGGACGAACGTGGGTAGAGAGACTGACAAATCAACAGACAGGAGTATAGCCAGACAGATTCATCGGAAGAAACGGCTTTGATATCAGGGTCAACAAAAATGTTTATTTCTGTCAAAATTTCGACATCAATTTTTGCAATTTTTGACTCGTCCATAAATTACGTAACGCTAAAGAGGGGGAGGGAGTTTGAGGAAGAGATACGCTGTTACTGGGGTGTAGGGGGCTTTACATTGCGTTACATTATGCTGATAGTATTTTTTTCGACATTTCTTGAAATAATTCCTTTTATTCAGTCTTAAAGTAAAATATTAACAAATTAAATTTAAAAACTATTACTAAATTAAAAAGTTATGATGCATAAATATTTACAATAATTGGAAATAAATGTTCATCAATTGAGATGTGATCATTGATCGAATCTTAATTTCGTGGAAAATATTCGAAATTCTACAGTATATTCTAGAATACATTTAAATTGACGCAGTAGATTCTCACCCATGTGTCCTCCACAAAAACAAGTGTACTTGTCAGAAATTTTCTCACCAAGATTTCCTTCCTTCCTTCCTGTAAAAACTATCCTGCAATCTTGTTAAGGGCAGTCAGCATCACCAATTAATTACCACTTTAATTATTATTAATTTAATATACTGGTGTCCGGGGAGGAAATGTCAGAATTTCGAAAATAAGCTCTTAAAACAATTTTAAGCATATTTTCTCTAATCAACTACTTGGATATTCTGAATGGCTGAGCCGCAATAAGCACTCAAATGTTGGTTTGAAAATATGCTTTCTAGGCAAAAATTTGCATTGTAGAAACATATAAACACTACAGAAATATATAAATTGTTTGGTAACAAAATAAATTAATATATTTGATCAGAACGAAAAATGCATCCAATTTACGCAGTTCGACTGCCTTTTTATTTCTCGGTTAATTTTTCTTTCTGAACTAATATATTCGTTTATATTGTTAATAATAAACAATTTACAAGTTTCTGAAGTATTTATATGCTTCTACAATGCAAATTTTTGCCTAGAAACCATATTTTCGTACAAACTTTTGAGGGCTTATTACAGTTCAAGCACGTGTCACAGGTGCCTTACAAGGAGAGGGTCTTCAAAATGTCCTAAATTTGTGTTACGCAATTTATCGATGGCTTCTTTGCACAACTTTCTCCATACAATATATGAGAAAGTAAAAAGTATATAATTGCTTCAGCCATAACAATTGTTGTACAAGTCTGAGATGGACCCTGATGAATAGAAAATGTTAAAAAACTGGCTACATGGTTTGTAGCAAATTATTTAAATTTAAAAATTAATCAATAATGTATTCATAATGGTGTTTATTCAGAGAATACTCTAAAGAATTACAAATATAAAAATCCATGAATCGCATTGCACCAGAACGTTCGCCATCATTCTTTACGGAAAATAATTTACACCACGGGAATACTAGTAACACATAGGTATCATGGAATCCAATGAAAATACTAATCAATAAACAAAACTAGATCTCAAATACAACATATCAATAGTAATTATTCTACAAACTGATTTCAATACTAAATATGCAGGAACTGAAATCTTCATCCTAATTAGGTTTCAACCAGTTTCACTTGATTCTTGAAGAAATGGCTGGGGTGGACTCTCATTTTACTTCTGGATGAAAATGTAGCTTAACTTGGCACACTGTTGAGTTACTAAACATGTTTTGTTAGTTAGCAGGAGTATGATTTAGTTTGCTAGATGCCGCAGGAGTTTGGCCACGAGAACGTGAGTTGTTGTTTTGTCAGCAATTCAATGTGATAAAATCAAATCTGTGGTTTGTTCGCAGCTCAAATAAGTTATCTATTACTCTGGAGGAAACCTTTTTGGATTTCCAACATTGTTTACAATGTTATGTTAGTACCTTTATTTCTTTAATTCAACTATGGGTGCATGTAGGCATTCTGAAGCTCAAAAACTGCACAATTTATTACTCTCCACCCACATCGCTTACAGTTTTTTTTTGTTTTTATTGAAGAAGTAAATAAAAAATTATATACTATGAATTATTATTCAAAATGTATATTGTAGTAGCATGTACTGGAACTTTCAATGGCAATATTTTCACTGAATATTATTCCAAAAATAATTTTAAATATGACATACAAAAAGCACTATTCATTTAAACAATTATAGAGAGAAAATTCAAAATTTAACATTTGCAAACATTTTATGAAAAAATCAATCACAACCAACAATAAAACATTCAATATATAAGTACAGCACTCACAAAGAAGAAAGAAAGAAAGGGGTAATTCTACCAAAATGTAATGATGAACTTGGCATGATAACCTACAAATTTATTAATAGAAAGAGTTCTTCATAACCTATCTGAATAATTGACAATATTTGTTTATGGTACTAATTCAGAAGCTTAAAAAAAACTGGTGAGAAACTGGCAACGCAATACTTCAAACCAGAAAATAGAACAGACAGTGAAAGTTGAAAGATCATCTCCTAGCGTTGCACAATTTCTGTTGATGGTTTGTATGGAGATAATGTGGAATTCTTAAGCTACCACTATTAAACTTAGGTTTGTTCATATTGCATATATTTACTTATTGTATATTAACATTTTAAACGCAAACTTGATGATATATAAAATACTAAAGATTAGTAATGAAGTAGAAGTGAAACACAGTGGTGAAGAAACAGCCTTCAATCCTCCCAATTTTTGTCATATACTATGCCTTCCAAATTTAAACAGTGAAATTTGACTACAAATGTAAAGCCTTTTGCAAAATGCACCCAATAAATAAATAAATATCTTACCAGTGTCAAAGCAAAATAAGGTATTACAGGCATATTCATCATTTCGGCCACCCCATATATATATTTTGTCTTCATATGCAACAGCAGTATGTCCATATCTTTGATATGGTACACTCAAGAACTGATCTCCTCCATATTCGGGCAGTGGAAGAGCAGTCCACCTATAATTTGCTGTGAAATATCAATGCAATGTGACCAAAGGAATAATCAATAGAAATAAATCGTAAGCGATACAAAATACTAGTATGAAAACAAACATTTAAAGAATTCAAACAAGTGGACTGGCAAACAAATAATTTTAACTATGACCACTCATTTTACTCTATCTCACCTGTGTTCAACACATGAACATCTATTGGTCTTCTTTTGTGATAATTTTCGCCCGTGCAATAACCCCCAAAAGAATAAATTTTATCACCAACAACTACTGCTGCATGATTGACACGACGCGGACCACCCTCCAAATGCACAGTCCAATACATCGTTGTAACACACGCATTTACTAAATGTGAATATAACTATGTAGTATCTACAGACCTAAAACTATACAAAATTTTAACTTAAAAGTGTTATTATTGTGTTCGGTGGAAATGTATTAATATCTTAAGGAAGATCACAAAATGTAACGAAAGGACCATTGAAGCCCCAAATAATGCTCTTAACAAAAATCACAGCACACAACTAGCGGAATTATCAACAATAGTCATTTCTTGAAGTCAGAAACGTCCTTCGGCGTTAATAGTCTACTTGAACTAGTCACAATTTAACACCATTCGTCTTTCTCAATGCGCATACCATTTATTCTTAGGTTCTCTTAGAACCGCATTGTTCGTCACAAGAACACATGCCAACAGTGTCGCCAGAGCGGTGAAATTCCCTCTTGGTTTGGGAAAACTTGGCAAATATCCTGAGTGATTTATTTCTTGTTTCATGGTCAGCGGAAATTTCGAAAAACTGTCATTTTTATATGCAGATTTAGATTAGCAGTGCCTGAATATAAGGATTAAATATCAAATGATAAACAATTGGGAGGTACCCCTAAACCTGAGGTGCGTCAAGCTGGAACAGCCAAGTCAGCACACCGACACGAAACATGTCAAATCATTTATTGCTAATTAATTGCCACAATTTTGAATTAATTGCCACGTATTTTCGAGGAGAAAACGGGTGTGTGCAAGCTTGACGTCAAGCCAGCACACACATCAGTTAAATTCGAGCCAGAGCTCAACGGAAACCATCTAGTCATTTATTGCTAATTAATTGCCAATTAATTACCACAAATTGGTATTAATAATAACGTACTTTCAGTCTAAAATAATCAATGTCAATGTCAGCAGGCATGACGCAACACCGAACATAATAAAAAATAATGGAATATAGAGAAAAGCAACAAGCACAATCACATAAAATTAACAAGATAGTTTAAAGACATATCGAACTATTGTTTTACTCAATGCATGATTTAATTGCCCCTCTCTTTTATGAGATAATACATTTTTTAACTTCGTAGTATGCAACCACATACGACATTCAAATAGATAATGCGAGAGTACCAACGAGTACGATATATCTAAAATCTATTAAATAATTAAATACACATTCAATACTAGTTTATTACACTAAAGATCAATTAATAATTGTTACCGTGTATTATATAAACATTGCTGAAACTGCATCAGATTTATCGAACCAAGCCACTTATTCAAATTCGAAAATACAGAGAACCAGCGAGCACAATCACATAAAATTAAGAACATACTTATTAGATGTTTAGAACTAATTTTTTACTCTATAGACGATTTAATTGCTCTTGCCATTTATTAAATAATAATTTTTTAAAACTTCGTTGTTATGAAACCTTATCGACTTTCGAACAGGAAATGCGAGAGTACCAACGAGCACTAGCATCTAAAATCTATTTAATAATTGAATGCACTTTCAATACTAGTATATTAAACTAAAGATAAATTGATAAATGTTGCCGTGAATTAAATAAACATTATTGAAACTGCATGGGAGTTATCGAACCAAGCCAGATATTCAAATTCGAAAATACAGAGAACCAACGAGCACAATCACATAAAAGTAGGAACATAGATAATAAATATTTAGAACCAATTTTTTACTCTATACACGATTTAATTGCTCCTGTCATTTAATTAATAATATTTTTTTAAATTTCGTTGTTATGAAACCTCAAAGACATTGGAACAGGAAATGCGAGAGTACCAACGAGCACTAATATCTAAAATCTATTTAATAATTGAATACACACTCAATACTAGTTTATTACACTAAAGATAAATTGATAAATGTTGCCGTGAATTATATAAACATTATTGAAACTGCATCAGAGTTATCGAACCAAGCCAGATATTCAAATTCGAAAATACAGAGAACCAACGAGCACAATCACATAAAATTAAGAACATAGTTAATAGATGTTTAGAACTAATGTTTTACTCTATACACGATTTAATTGCTCTTGTCATTTATTAAATAATAAGTTTTTAATACTTCATTGTTATGAAACCTCATCGACTTTCGAACTGGAAATGCGAGTGTACCAACGAGCACTAATATCTCAAATCTATTGAATAATTAAATGCACATTCAATACTAGTTTATTACTTTAAAGATCAATTGATAAATTTTGCCGTGAATTATATAAACATATTGAAACTGCATGGGAGTTATCGAACCAAGCCATATTTTCAAATTCGAAAATGGAGAGAACTAACGAGCACAATCACATAAAGTTAAAAAAATTGTTAATAGATATTTAAAACTAAATGTTTATTTTCTACACGATTTAATTGCTCTTGCCAATACAAAATAAATAATTTTTAAAACTTCGTCGTTATGCAGCCACGTACAACATTGAAATAGGAACTTCGAGAGTACTAAGGAGCACAAATAGATAAAATCACTTAATTATTGAATGCATATTCATTTCTAGTTCATTATACTAAAGATAAATTGATAAATGTTGCCGTGAATTATATAAACATTATGGAAAGTGCATGGCAGTTATCGAACCAAGCCAGATATTCAAATTCGAAAATACATACGTATAACCAAGGAGCACAATCACATATAACTAACAACATAGTTTTTAGTTAATTATACTAATTTTTTACTCTATACACGATTTCATTTCTCTGTTATAGTGTAGTGCCGTTACTGAAAAATAAATTTTTAAATCTTCGTAATTACGCAACGACGTACGACTTTCGAATAGAAAATGCGAGAGTGCCAACGAGCACAAATATTTATAATCTAATAAATATTTAAATACACATTCAATACTAGTTTATTAATTATAAAGGTACGTTATTAAATGTTGTTGTGTATTATATTATTGAAACTCCATCGGAGTTATCGAACAAAGCCAGATTATCAAATTCGAAAATATAGAGTACCAACGAGCACAATCACATGTAACCAACAACATAGTTTATAGTTATTTAATACTAATTTTTTACTCTATACACAATTTAATTGCTCTTGCCGTTAGGGAGTAATAATTTTTTTTTTAAATTCGTAGTTGTGCAACCACGTACGACTTTTGAATAGAAAATGCGAGAGTACCAAAAAGGACAAATATTTAATATCTATTAAATTATTAAATACACATTCGATACTAGTTTATTACATTAAAGGTAAATTAATAAAATTTGCCGTTTATTATATAAACATTGTTGAATCCGCATCAGAGTTATCGAACCAAGCCAGATATTCAAATTCGAAAATTTAGAGAACCAACGAGCACAATAATATATAACCAACAACATAGTGTTTAGTAATTTAATACTGATTTTTTATTTGACACACGATCTAATTGCTCTTCGCGTTACGAAGGAAATAATTTTTAAAAATTCTTAATTATGCAACCACGTACGACTTTCTATTGGGAAATTTTAAATTACCCTTTCAAAAGGCACAAATATAGGAAACCAAGAACATAATTTAACAGACATTTGATACTAATTTACTACTCTAAAAGAATTTGTTTCCTGCCATTGATGGAATTAATAATTTTAAAAATTTATTGCAATGCTTTCAGGCCCGATAATCGGGTAGAAAATTAGAGAGTACGATCTGGCACAAAAGAACCAAACCCTATTAAGTCTTTTAATGCACATTTAATACTAATTTATTGGAACAAAGATAAATTTTAAAAAGTTTTAAAATATTTTATATCGTAAGTGGCAAGAATAATGATGTTCTTGTTTAGAAAACTTAATTAGTATAACATGTTTGTTAAATTATAGTCTTGTTTTTATTTGATTGATCTCGTTATTCTGCATCTTAATCGAATTTGAATATCTAGCATGTTGAGTATAGTATGAGTTTGTTTTATCAGTATTTATTTAAATACGGCTACGGTTAAAAATTGATCTTTGGTGTAATACATTAGTTTTGATTGTGTGTTTCAATATTTAATAGGTTTTGTAGTTTGTACCAGTTGGTACACTCTAATTTCCTACTCGAATATCGTACGTGGTTGCATTAGTAAGAACACTTTAAAATTAGTTATTTTGTAAATGGCTGGAGCAATTAATTTCTGTTAAGAGTATTAAGTTAGTATCAAATATCTGTTAAATTATGATTTAGGTTTTATTTGATTGTTCTCGTTGGTTCTCTCTATATTCGAATTTGAATATTGGCATGTTTGGGCAACTATGATTCAGTTTTTAACATTATTTATTTAATACACGGCAATGTTAATAAATTTATCTTTTTTGTTATAAATTGGTATTGAGTGTGCTTTTAATATATCATTTTGCGATAGGTCGTCAAAATAGGTCTTAATCACAACGTTTGGCCTGTAGGAAGAGCTGCTCAACAATTGATCTACATTTTACAGTTCCTATGAAAGCGAATAATTTAAAAACGGGAAATGACACCAACTTATTCGATAGTTTTCGGCAGAAGTCACAACACTTATATCGGAATATACATTCATTTGTTAAAAATTTGTGGTAAGACATATCTATGTTGTATTTTATTTACTAAATGTAGCATTGGATAACGTTCTTTGTTGAATTCTTATCTATAAATGTACGTATTACGTGGTTAGGCGGAGGAGCGGAAATTGATCGCCACATAAATACAGACACTTATTATTAATATTAACCCTTTAGTTACGAACGGGAAACAATTATCCCGGCGATTTTCAGCTCAGCGGTTCGAATGGGACGTTTGTAACTTGTCCTCCAGAGGCGTGTGACAGGGTTTATCTCTCGCTTCCTGAGGATGACATGTTGAGAGCCGGCGATTTCCACGTATTGGAGTCCCGGCCTACGCAAGGTGTTGATAGAGAAGGGTATAGTCGTGGGCCGCTGTGGCATTCTGCGCGTTTACAGTGTGCCGTCGCCGTTTAGAGTGTTCTTCGAAGCAAATTAAGAGGATAATGAAAGCATACATTCTCCTAACACAGACGAAGAATAAAGATAAGTAATCCAAAAAGAATATGGATAAGGGGAAGATGATTCACACAGTTTGTCAAATCCCAAAGACTTTCTTCAGATTTGAGAAGTTTTAATGTAAATGAGCATCTTTTTATCCGCGCATTTTCAGATGTTTTTGCCAACATCGCAGCTTTTATCGACGACATGTTTGTTTCTGAAATATTGGAAAACGAGTAAAAGCGAAAATTACAGAAGAATTCCAAAAATGGCAATATTTTGATTATTGACCTCCAAAAATAAACTTAATACCTTTTGCAATCTGTATCAATATATCCGCTAGCCAATCAGGGAAGCCCGGTGCCGATTACATGTGCAGTTTGCTTGTAGTATGCCTCCGGGACGATGTTCACTCGACGAGGGGCATCCAGAGGCAGATGAGCATTCTTAGGTGTTGACAGCTATCTGCAAACTATCAACGTACATACGAACAGCCTGACGGCTTGCCACCTCCTAGACAGGTAATATGAATCAGCTAATTTTTTCCGAGAAATAATTTCTACCAAATATTGTAACTCAGTATATATCGTATTCACTTTTCTATTTGGTATTGTTTGGTTTTTCTTCTCATTTTTCATCTTACTTTATTCGTTGATCTTTCTTTTTCGTGTTCGAGCTCAATGAATTAATATCATTTTCTCTCCTGTCTCGAAATCTTTACATAATTGATACCTTTCTCGCCTACTGTTAACCCAGTATAGAGGAAGTATTGTAAGGCTGCGGAAAAACGTCGATGTCTCGCCAGGAAAATCTTATTGTCGTGCTCTGGTAACGGAAAAGTGCATAAATCTCGTTCCTATATGTAATTAATAATTTTCTCTAACAGTTTGTGTAGTCTGAATCCACGTTTGGTGGATTGATACCGAAAAATCGCTTGACAACAAAACGTCTAACTGCCCGTCCGTCTATTCGTCTGTTTCTGAACAACGCTAGGGGCTAAACCGTACGCAGGATTTTAACCAAAAATGATATTACCGTATCCATCTGACTGATGTCG